>CM069241.1:18710915-18980213 GCA_035582765.1 Acer negundo | reverse complement strand
TAGCTAGCAAATTTATAGGTCCATATTTAAAAAAAAGTCCAAAAAGTCTTTAAAAAAAAGTCTAGATAATCATAATATTCTATAAATAAAATCTAGATAATCATAGTATTCTATAAATAAAGTCTAGATAATCCTAATAGACTCTTTTTAAAAAAAAAATTCCAAAATCTAGAAAGTCTGGTCTATATAATCCTAATAGTCTTTAAAATCCTAAAAATCCATAAAATCCTACCATCCAAAAATTGTCTATTAAAATCTCAATCCAATACACCCTCTTAGTGTTAGTTAAACTTAAGTTAGTGGTTTTCTATTTACAATCTAATTTTTTCTTTTCACAATCATTTTCCAAAGAGTAAAGACACTCAATCATAAGAAAATAAATTAAATTTTTTTAAAAAGAAAATTCAGTTTATTATAAAATTATCCTTGTTTATCTTCAAACACCCTATTCTAATAACTTAATATTTTTTTTTAAAAAAAATTAACAATATTTTATTTTGCTCCAAAATTAATTAATTATTTTTTTGTTGAAGAGTGAAATTAACTCTTTTTATGTTTTGATGAAATGATGTTGGTCTAATAGTAAACCCTTCACAACTGTATCATGAGGTTGCAGGTTCAAATCCCCTCATATCCCAAAAAAAAAACCCCGATTATGTAATAGTGTAACACTTAAAAATAAATATAAATAAAATAAATAAATAAATAAAATAAAAAACTATTTTTATGTTTTGTATTTTTAAATTTTTTTTATTTTATTTAAAACTTTTATTATAATTTTATTAACTTTATAATCTTAAGAAATGATTTTATTAATTTGCTAAACATTACTATAAATTAGATTTTTTTTAGAGTTTAAAAATTGGAGTGTGATTAGAATATTTTTATTCTTTTTAGTAATTTTAATTGGGATAAAATTGTCATTAATAAAAAATAATAAATAAATGGAGTGTATTCGGATATTCAGTGGATTGCCAATAACATTACTTCTTAAGTTATTAAGTTGGTGCTATTTTCACCCGGTTACTTTAATTAAGGGCAATTAGTTTATATATTTAATTATATATATATATATACATTATTTACCAACCGTCTCGATAACAATAAGTCAATAACAATGTGTATCGATATATAAGGGTTGTTTTATTTATTTATTTTTTTTGAATGATGTAAAATGTGGATTCATATATAACTCATGATTTACTAGTAGCCAGTAGGTGACTCACACAAAATCAATTAGCATGAAGAAAACGTTGGTCATTCTAATTTTAACAGAAATAAAAAATATTCAACTGTTTAACTAGTAAAAAAATAATTGAGAAATATTGTAAGAAAAAGACCTAAACTAAAACGTAATAAATTGAGATGAGAAAGTTGAAAACAGCTGAACTAAAAAAAAAACAAAAAAACAAAAACAGTAGACACTCATCTTGCGCTCCTTTATTTGCTCAACTACCAAATGAATTTTCTTAAAAATAATTTTTGTCTCCTAATTAACCTTTCTTTCACGCCTTGAATATTAATATTGCTTTCCAAATAAAATTGTTTTTCAATATTTTCCCCCAAAACATTTCCCTATAAATTGAATTGCCAGAAGAGGATCCAAACTCGTATAAACATCCCTCCATTTTCTTCTTATATCGTGCTTTGTGAGAGAGATGGGCAATTTGAGTAGATCTTCCTTCTTGTTGATTCTCTCTTTGCTTCTTTTGATTTCATTCTCACATGTTACTCAGGTACATTTTCGTTCATTTTAATCTTATCAAAAAAAGAATAATAATACTTTGTTTTTATGTCTTATAATAAATGTTCATGACCAATATCTTGGAAACCCTTGTACATGTTTTTATGTTTAACCAAAAAATAAAGAAATTAGACTAATGACACTTTCCTATATCGCATCAGCTCTAACTCGTTCTTGTTTTCGTTTCTGCCTGAATATTTAATTAAACAGGCACATATCCCCGGCCAGCTCCAGCCATCGGACTGCAAAGCTCGGTGCACATACCGATGCTCAGTGACATCACACAAGAAGGCATGCATGTTCTTCTGCCAGAAATGCTGCTCAAAATGCCTGTGTGTGCCTCCCGGAACTTATGGAAACAAGCATCTCTGCCCTTGCTACAATAACTGGAAGACCAAGGAGGGAGGACCCAAATGTCCTTGAAAAATGAAAAATGCTTTGCTTTCAAAATCATCACTTCTATCTTTCCTATTAATAACTAATAAGCCGCTTCAACTACAATTTATAGCAGTCCCATTTTAATTTCTATATATGTTTTGTAGACACAATATATATTTTGTGCCTTCCCTTTAGACTTAATTTCTTCATGTATTTTAGGATCTTATACGTCATATTATATATAAGCTAATAAGAGAGCATTTACTTTCACATGAATATCCAAGGAAAATAAATCCAAATTCTATATTTTTAATAGGCTCCTCTTGCACATGATCACCTAGGAATGGCAATGGGTTGGGTTAGGGGTGGGGTTGGCCTTTCCCGCACCCCGGCCACCCCATTTATTTTTTGAAATCTCATCCCCTCATAAAACCCCACCATAGATGGAGCGGGGTACAACGGGGAGTGCTTTCCCCATCCCCACCCATTTACTCAATTTATAATTTTTTTATTTAAATAATAAATATATAACCATTGAATATAATATAATATATAAAGTAGTAAATAATTCCAAGAAACTATTATAAAACATCTTATAAACATACACTACAAAAAAAAAATTGCCTATTGGGACCTTTTTTTTTGTCCGTATAGGCCAAAAAACGTCTCAAGAGGTCTATTGAAACGAATAAAATTCGTCCCAAATCGAACCCGCCAGCCATCACTCGGAATCGAACCCGCCCACACGCCCACCCAAACACACGCCCAACCACCTTGGTGTTGCTTTAAATGTGATACTAAAAACATGGTTTTTATATATAAGCTCTATTGTTTATTAAATTTTTATTTATTTATTTTTTTTCAATCAAAATTTTATTTGTAGATTGATTCCACTAATTTAAATTTTATTTTTATATGATAAAAAAATCGATATTAAAAAACGTTTATTATAGCATTTAATTAAAAAACATTTATTATAACATTCAATCGTTAATCGTACTCGGAATTGAAAAAGCTGAACAATGGAAGATTCAAAACCAAAAAAATTATCCATTGATTCAAAACCAAGATTCGACTCCTGAATGCATCTGCGTAGCGCTACTAAACTAATTATTCAATGATGTTCAATCTCCATTGGAGGTCTATTAAACAAATCTCTATGAAGAAGATGAAAGAATAATAATAATAATAATAATAATAATAATAATAATAATAATAAAACTTCAAAGTATGAGAATGTGTGTAAAGTAAGGGCATTTTTGTCCGTTCACTATAATAGGTGCCAACTTAAGTTATTAAAGTGGTGACTTTCTTACAAAACCACTTTAAAAAGATGACATTTTCCACCATTTCAACGTTTCGGTTTTCGATTTGGAACCAGCGATTTCGATTTTGATTTCGGTTTTGGTTCCAACAGTTCGGTTCCGATTCCAACAAATCGGTTCCGGTTCCAACAGTTCGGTTTCAGTTTCAACGGTTTAGTTCTTTTTAAAAAAAAATAATAGAAAACATTTCAAGACTAATAGTTATTGATCCTTATGAAGAACTTATTGGGAAAAAATAAAATTCATCTCGATAGAGAACCACTTTGGACGAACAAAATAATTCATATTGCATCATTATCTAATATATATGGTAATTTAATTATTAATCTATCTTTAACAAAAAACTTTAAAAAAAAAAAAAATCAAGAATTTTCAACAAAATTAATTAATTAGTTTTTTTTTGGATTTTCAACAAAATAATATATATTTTTTTACCTCTATTATTTACCTCATTTTCTCTCCTTTCATCTTAAAGTAATATTTTCTTATCTTCGTCTTCTAATACTTTTTTCACGTTTCTTTTTTCACTTACATTCATCTAAGTCTTTTGAGGATTAATTGAAAATAATACAAAAAAAAAAAAAAAAAGGGCTATTGGGACAATTTTTTTTCGTCCCAATAGCCCTAAAATCTTTCCTATAGACCTATTGGAACAAAATATTAAATTCGTCCCAATAAGATGTCTATTGGGACAAACTAAATGCGTCCCAATAGGCAGTCTATTGGGACGAATTCTATATTTCGTCCCAATATGCAGTCTATTGGGATAAATTATATATTCCGTCCCAATAGATATCCTATTGAGACGAAAAAAATTCGTCCCTAAAGGTCTTACCACAATATACATTCTATTAGGATGAAATATATTTCGTCCCAATAGGAAGTCTATTGAGACGAATTATATATTTCGTCCCAATAGACACCCTATTGAGACGAACAAAATTCGTCCCTAAAAGTCTTACCACATTGGATAAAATTTGTCCAAATAGATATTCTATTGGGACAAAATTTATAGGGACGTTTTTTTTCCATCCCAATAGGATGTCTATTGGGACGAAATATAGAATTCGTCCCAATAGACTTACTGTTGGGACGAAAAAAATTCGTCCCAATAGACTTACTGTTGGGACGAAAAAAATTCGTCCCAATAGACTGCCTATTGGGATGAAAAAAAAAACGTCCATATAGGATTTTCGTCCCAATAGGCCATTTTTCTTGTAGTGATAATTATCACAAGTAAATTCAATCATTTTCAAATATAAACATTAAGTATGAAGTCAAAATGTTCGAAGATCGTAACGCTAATCATCTAATAGTTGCATTTATTTCTCTAGTTCTCTCTTCTTTAGTTTGTTTCCAATCTATGTTGTTCTTGTATGTTTACACAATTTTCTCTTGATAATACTAGTATTGGGTCTTCACGTTCTAGTGCATATGTAGACATATTTGTGCCTACCTGAAGTAGTGATAAACTAATTAAATTTAATTCAAGAGTTGAGAATTATAAAAGTAATAAACTTGAAAAAAAAAAAAAAAACATTGTTATTAAACTTTTAATTTTAGAAGTTATTTGAGAAAGAAACTCACTGTATGTCCTCTGGTATTTGAGGTTGAAGCTTGAATGGTGAACTTCGAGTTGTTTGAGGATTAGAGACTTAGAGATGAAGTTAGCGGCTAGGGTTTTTTTAATAGTATTTTGTTTTGTCACTTTATGTTAAGTAACGGTGAAGAGATGTAAAGTTAGGGTTAATGTATTTATATATATATATATATATTAGATATATTTATTTTCTTTGAAACTAAGTAGTTTAACTAAGGGGTTGTTTGTTTTTTTGTCTGAAGACTAAACAGTCCTGAATTTTTCTAAAGACTGAAATATGAACTTGAATGACATGTTTGTTTTTTTTTTCCTCACATCTGAATGTATTGTCAACACGTTTGTTTTTTAAAAGTATAATTGTCTAAAAATAAGTAATTTTATATTTATACACATGTTAAACAATTATACACATATAATATGGAATAAAAACAATCAAAAAATATTTATTATATATAACACATATGATCATGATCTTTTTCTTAGATTACAAACAAACTTCATTTTTACTAAGAAAATAAAAGGTTTTTTTTTTTTTTCAAAAAATAAAAGGGGCAACTGAAAACTCATACAAAACACTCCTAAAAAAATAATATATAAATACATAACCCTAATATCATAATAAAACATTGATATTAAACGTCAATATGAGAAGTGATTAGGGTTCTTTTTTATTTTTTTAAATAATTAATATATTAAAATAAAGATTTCTATACCATATATAATTATGATGAAATTGAAAATATGTTATATGTGGGGGATAATATCAGAAGAAAAGATTTTGGATTGCATTTAATACAATTCAATTATTTGCAATTAAGTAAAAAGTCTGGATTTTTTACTTTTTATTTTAAGTTGTTTTTTGGTATTTTTAAAATGTTTGATCACTTAAAAAATAAAAACAATTTAATAATTATTATTCAGACCCATTAAGTTTTAAGCGGAAAAAACAAACGACCCCTAGGTATTATTTTAAATGAGGCAGGATGGGGTGGGGAGTATAAAACTCATCCCCGTCTCATACCCATTGCGGGTTAAACTATCTATCCCCATTCCCGCCCCATCTCTATCAAATTGAAACCCATCCCCACCCCAAAAGTGTGGGTCCCCGTGGGGAATTTTGTCATCCCTATGATCACCTCTTAGATGACTTGGTAGTGCTTCTCCCTTCCAAATAAGTATTGAGGGTTTCAAATCTCACCATGTGCATTCAGGGCCGGTTCTGAGATTTCAGGGGCCCAAGGCAAACTATAAAATTGAGGCCACCAAAGATACAATGAATTGCAATTTGATAAGTTGTGGTGGGGTAAGTATAATGATTTTGTTTCTTTAATGGGCCTTTTTTTTAACATAAAAAAAATATAAATGGATGTACATAAATATTTATTTGGTGGGCCTTTTAAGTGATAATTGATATTTGGACTTTTTTTTTTTTTTTTTTTAAAAATTTTTTTTTTTAAAATTGTTCTCGAGCCTAAAGATAGAAATACGTAGTAAACTGAATTTGGGGGTCCTTGGAAAACAAAGGCCCTAGGCGGCCGTCTCGTGGGCCTATGCCCAAGGCTGGCCCTGTGTACATTTAACAAGTATGTATGAAAAGTTTTCTTCTTAGATTGTGAGAGTAGTTATTTCCCGTTATGGGAGTAGATACCTGAGCTGTAAATGTAATGTTTGATCTCGACAAGTTCCAACAATCCTATTGTAATAGTTTAGTTTAAGAGAAATACCAGTATAAATTCAGTTATAAAGATTTGTTTTAGTTTGAATTCAGCTATAAATTCGTGTTAACCTATACATGCGGTTTTCATGGACGTAGTATCATATATCAGATAATATATAATACGGTCCCGTTTCTATCAGGACATCCTTATATAACTTTATCATAATATTGAATGTGAGTCACTCATTTATAAAAGTGATTCGACAAGTGCATACATACCAAGTCAAAGTATGTAAAACGAGCAGCTTACATTCAATGTCCTTATATAATTCTATCAGGGTATCCTCATAGGAAAATTTCCGATATATAATAATAACATTTTTTTTAACCAAAAGCTGACATGTGTCATTTTAATTAATTAAAATAATTATAAAATTATATATCATATAATAGGTTATAACTTTACCAAAAAAAATATAATAGGTTATAATATTATATATAATCATATTATTTTTATTTTTATAATAATGTTATTAATTTTTATTTTATTTCCATCTATTTTTTTTATGCATATCAAATTATTTAATCATATCAAATATTAATATTAAAATAAAAATTCATATATAATAATAATAAAATAGTAACTTCTTTTAATCTGCCATGTGTCATCTTAATTTTTTTAAGATGTGTCATAAAATTATATATCATATATAGTAATATAAAATGAAACTCCTACAGTTTAATAAGATGTTAATTTCAAATGTTAATTATATTATTATTTAATGTTTTTGTCCATTGAAATCTCTTATTTTATTTTTATTTTTTTGGTTTTTTCTTACCACTTTTTATTTTGAGATGAAACTCCCAGATTTAATAAGATGTTAACTTCAAGTGTTATTTATATACTTAATGCTTTTGTCCATTGGAAATTTGGAATCTCTCATATTTTTTCAAAATTATTTTTCTTTTCTTTTTATTTTTATTTTTATTTTGAGATGAAACTCCCACCATTTAATAATAGGTTAATTTCAAGTGTTATTAATATCTCATTTAATTCATTTTTCAATTGAATTCTTTCACTTTAATTTCAAGTGTTATTTTATTTTATTTTTGAGATTAAACTCCTACCATTTAATAAGACGCTAATTTCAATTAATAAAAATTCTTCCCACCTCCTTACCTCTTCCTTTTCGTCTCCCTCCCCTTCTATCCCACTTCCCTTTTTTTAGTTTCTATTTTTCAACAATATATATATATATATATTGTACTCTCTAGGGATAGCAATGGGGCGGGTTCAGGGTGGGGTGGTCTTCCCCGCACCCCACCCCATTTATTTTTTAAAAACTCATCCCCTCATAAAACCCAACCATAGATGGAGCGAGTTGGGGCGGGGCGGGGTACAATGGGAAGTGCTTTCCTCATCCCCACTCATTTACCCTATTTATATATAGGACTAGAATCCTCTCCTCAACTAAAATATCCTCACCTTGTCCTCACCTTTCAACAATCCATTGACACCTGTCTTCTAATGAAATCAAAGGCCAGGATTATTCTATTATTATTTTTTTCTCCAGACTTCCAAAATACCGTCGTTTTACATCTTCCAAAAACCCACAAATTTGTTAACCCGATTCAATCCCTAGCTGGCTAGCAGGACATCTCCTCTCAATCGACTACTGGGAAAATTTCTCTCATCAATCTCTCGAAAGATTGGTTTTAATTTGAATCTATTTCTTTCTCTCGTCAATCTCTCAAAAGATTGAATCAGTCATTTTACATCATACAAAAACCCCCAAATTTGTTAATCCCTGTTTCAATCCCTAGCTGGCTATCAGCACATCTCTTCTCAATCGACTATTGGGAAAATTTCTCTCATCAATCTCTCAAAAGATTGATTTTAATTTGAATATATTTCTTTCTGGGGAATTGAAATTTAATCAAAGTCATGGATGATATTGGTATGGCACTCAAAATTTTTCAGAAATCAAAAGATGTTGACAAGCAAGAAATGAGTTTGGATTACTGGAAAGCAAGAAACACTCCATTTATGTTGATGTCAGTAACCCATTCACTCTGTTCCTGGACAACAGCTTTCAACCGGATCAACTAGATCTTACTTCACAGTTTCGGGACTCTATCGCGACTGAAATGTGGGATGATTATATCAGTGGATTAGCTTCCATGTAGATTATTCTTTGTGATTTTAGTTTCAGTAAGAGGATATAGGTTTGAAATCTTTCAAGACCAACAATCTCTTGAAATTTTTAGTGGTATTGTTCTTGAACTTGGAAAGATGTACATTGGATTTTGATCATAGAAAAGAAATACATGGGTAAAAACATATTTTTCCCTATAAATGTTTTTTACTAGAATGGTTTTAAGCATGTGTCTATAAACAACCATTTTTATAGGTTGGAATCTGGCTGATTCAATGACAGTATTCATGCTTTGGTACTAAAAAGTACTTGATTAACATTTTCTAAGAAAAAGTGTACATGTTCTTGATTAATGTCTGATTATGTTTATAAAAACAACAGTATCTCTTATTTCTATGTTTCTTTTGCTCTTTATCTTGTTTCCTTAAATAAATCTGTGATTATGTTTGTAAAAATATCAGTATCTCTTATTGATGACAAGAAGAAGATACAAGGCAAAAACAGAGCAAAAAAAAAAAAACAGCCCTCCAGCAAACAGGCACCCCAAAAACAAAAGACCTGACACCACAACCAGAATAAAAGCACAAGAAGTAAAGGAAGACAAAAGCTTCAGTATCCAACAAAGTCCAATATCAAATTAAATTAAAGAAAACTTGTGGAATTCCAACAAAGTTCAACATCAAATTAAAGCAAAGAAAAACTTGTAGAAGCTTGAGAAGAAAAACATGTAGAAGCTTGAGAATATTTGAATACCAATGAAGCGGTAGCTTCATTTTGTTGAACCAATTCTTGCTGCTTCATTGTTTGAGCTTGTTCATTAGGAGTCAATTCTTGCAACTTCATTGTTTGAACTTGTTCATTAGAGGTCCATGAGAATAGATTATGCATATTATAAGCTTGTAGTTGTACTGTGGGCTGGAAAAAAAAATACAAATATAATTAACAATAATTAAAGTTAAAACCTAAACTTTGAATAAAATAAAAAATTAAAAGCATATAATACTTACCGAATGAGGAGCATAGACCATTGATGGATTAAGACTATTACTAATCATAGGAAGCAAGTGGGTAGATGTCTGTACATAGTTAAAATTTGAAAATTATTATGGAATAACTATTAAATTAGTATAATTAAAAAATATATAAATTAGCAAAATCATAAAAGAATATTACCTCAAATGTTTAAGAGTGTGTCAAAGATTTAGATGATTTCTTCCTTTTTGCCAAGGCCTTCTCCAAACTACTCTTTATTCTGCGTCATCCACGACTTGACTCTTTCTTTTTTAGCCTCTTTACTTTCATAAGATTGGAATCTTGAATGGAATTCACTTCAAGGTTGACATCTTGAGATTCATGACCTATCTTGAGAACATTACCAGCAATTTCTAAGCATAAAATATCTTCTACTAATCTTGCCAAGTTACTTGCATGCTCATATGCTACATTATATGCTTTTTCACTTTCAGAAGCCCTGCTAGATATGCGAGTGAAAATAGAACACAAAGACCTATATTGATATGTTTGTTGCAACTTAGGGTTAGCTTGAATCTCATGTCCGTGCATGTCTTGCACACATTCAGCTCTGGCTTGTTTTGTCCATCTTTTCAATATATATTGATCAGGAATGTCTTTAACATTCATGGCTTCTCTAAGAACTTTGATGACATGACTACATAAGACTCCCTTCATCTCAAACATTCTACAACTACAAGATAATAAGTTGTCACTCTTTCTTTTCACAAGCCACTTTTTAAAAGATTCATCTTTGGTAACTATATAAAGTAAGCTTCCATCATCATCAACACAACTCTCCAAGGACATCTCAATAGAATCTAAAAACTGAACTTGAAACTCTTCAAATATTGCTTTTGCTTTTGTGTAATATTACTTGAAACTCTTCACAAGCCACTTCTTAAAAGATTCATATTTGGTAAATATTGTTGTTGTGTGGTATTCATTCCAGCAGACCATTCATGCCTAACATATGCATAAGCTCATTTCTCTTTTATAGTGAATATGCTCTTCATCCAACTTTTTTCATGCATATCATAGTCATTAAGAATCTTATTCCAAGCCATGAAAAACTCATTTTGTTCTTCAATCTCATTCATAAATTTTGATAAGATTTTTTTCACTCCGCCGGGTCCCTTAAATACACCATGTACATGTTTTAATGCATTTTGCATTATATGCCATGTACAAAGTCTATAGTATGTGTTAGGCATCACATGTGAAAGAGCTTTGGCCATTACAGCATCTTGATCTATAAACATAGTTTTTGGAGCCTTTCCAGACATTGCCTTCAAAAATGTTTCAAATAGCCATATAAATGAGTCAATAGTCTCATCATACATCAAAGCGGCCCCAAATATAACAGTTTCTCGATGGCGATTAAGGCCAACAAACACCGCAAATGGTCTATTTGCTCTGTTGATTTTGTAAGTTGTATCAAAACTTACAACATCTCCAAATTGGCCATAATCAATAATCATTCTAGCATCTGCCCAATACATGTTCGTGATCTGTTCTTCATTATCTAACTGCACTGATTGAAAAAATGATGGGTTTTTTAAAGATTGATCAGAGAAATACTTTAAAACACATCCTACTTCTTCAAATGCCAATTTCATTTGCCTCTTCGATCTGATATAGTTTTTTTGATCTTGTTTTGTGTACCCAAGAAACTCTCTTCCACCAACTTGCCTACCCAATAACTCATAAGAAGACTTAAGTGAAATTCAAGATTCTTCTGCTAAGTCTACTTCAATTGCCTGTGAATTAGCCATTTTTCTTTGTAAAGGCAGAATATGAGTACACTTTTGCATAACAAAGGATGATTATGATATTCTACAAACTGAGTAACAAAAAAGTTCTTTTTCACCCTATTTAACTTGATGCATAATTGTGCATTACAACCAATCCTAGTCTCTGTTCTAGGTTTAGTAGTTAAAATATCCCGTTTATCGTTTGACCGAAAACCCTCCTTATTGCAAACAAATTTCCTAGAAGTGAGTTCATCTGTACTTATATTCTTACCAAAACCTTTTCTTCTAATGCTAAAGCCCACTTTTCCACCATACATATTGTAAAAGTCATAAGCTGATTGTTCTGAATCAAACTCCATATCACATTTAGGCTTCCATTCCAAATCATTCACTCGCAGTTGTAGTCTCAATAACACATTCTAAATTACTCGCAGTTGTAGTTTCAAGACCAGCCATTTAAAAATATAGAGAGAGAAAAAAAAACCTGAAGATAAACTATTAGAATTACCAATTGCATACCTGATACAAAAGAAAAAAATAGTAAAAGTTAAACATTTACACAAATCAATAAAGATAGTTTTGGATTATTGATAATCACAAACAACATTGTTCCACTCACTATAATTTATAATGAGATTGTAATATATATATATATATATATACCGACAAGTTTTCAATTCTGGGTTAGTTATCTGTACTTCAATTAACTTGCCTTGTTGAATTAAGAAATGTTTTGCTAGAAAATCATTGGATTAGAGTTAAACATATTTGTAAACCAGAAAGAGTAAATATTAAAATCAATCTCAACCAGTATATTTTCAGTCTTGAACAACTTAAGAACCATCAATTAAACAATAGAATAGGATTAGCAAAGATACAACAATTGTTTATTCATAAGAAGGAAAAAATTATATATATCAGACATGATATATAATTACCAGGTAATACAACAATTGTTTATTCATAAGAAGGAAAAAAATTATATATTTCAAACATGATAAGAATAGCTTGTTTGATTTGTTAGATTGCACAACACAAAATGTTTTTTTCTTGAACTGCAATTCTATTCAAAGAATGCCAAAAAGACCACAAAACACCACAGGAAATAACAGAAACAAAGTAGAGCAAAAGAGCAGCAAACGAGCACATGTTGAAACAAATATACACATGAGCGAAACAGAGGCTCCTTAAAACAAAGAAAATAGAAGCACCTAAAAACCAAACAAGCACCACAATAACAGAGACCAATAGAAAACAAAACAACAAATGAAAACCAACCCAAACAAAACAAAACGGAAAACCAACAACTTCATCTTCCATAGCCAAAATAGTAGAGCAACACAACATAAAATGTGACCTTAGTGATTAAACAATGAAGGAAAAAAAAAGCTCACCAAGAATTCCAGTGATAATCTGGGGATTCTTAGTTACACTGCAAATTTTAAAATCCCATTACAGATTTTGAAAAATTTCTTACTGGGGAAAAGAGTTGTTTGGTTTCGTATAGAAACCGGAAAGGCGTAGTTTGTGCAAAGATGAAGACATCAGTTTGTTTAAAACGACTGTTTTTCGGAAGTCTGGAGAAAAAAAATTAATAGAATAATCCTGGCCTTTGATTTCATTAGAAGACAGGTGTTAATAGATTGTTGAAAGGTGAGGAGAGGATCCTAGTCCTTATATATATTATTTAACTAACAAATATATAACTATTAAATATGATAGTTATATTCAAAAAAAATTTATCAGTTAAGTGCTCCCATATAATTGATGTGCACTTTCTTTTTCTTTTGTTGCCATCATCATCACATTCAATTGGGTTTATTTCCACTCCACGTTGTTCTTCTATGTTTACACAATTTTCTATTGATGACATCAGTATTGGGTCTTCACTTTCTAGTGCATCTGTAGACATATTTATGCCTACTTGAAATAGTGGTAAACGAATTAAATTTAATTCAAGAGTTGAGAATTATTAAAGTAATAAACTTGAAAAAAAAATTACTGTAGTTATTAAACTTTTAATTTTAAAAGTTATTTGAGAAAAAAAAAACTTACTGTATGTCCTTTTGTGTTTGAGGTTTGAGATTGAACGGTGAACTTCGAGTTATTTGAGGATTAGAGCTTAGAGTTGAAGTTAGCGGCTAGGGTTTTTTTTAATAGTATTTTGTTTTGTCACTTTAGGTTAAATAACAGTGGAGAGATGTAAAGTTAGGATTAATTTTTATACATATATATATATATATATATATATTATTTATTTAGATATATTTATTTTCTTTGAAACTACGTAGTTTAACTAAGTATTATTTTAAGCAGGACGAGGTGGGGTGGGGAGTATAAAACTCATCCCCGTCCCATACCCATTGCGGATTATACTATCTATCACCATCCCCGCCCCATCCCCAACCAATTTGAAACTCATCCCCACCCCAAAAGTGTGGGTTCCCACGGGACCCCGTCCCTGCGAAGAATTTTTTCATCCCTAGTACTCTCTCAAAGATTGATAAAAAAAATTATCTATAGCAATCATTTTTTCTTATCATTATATAATCTTGTTTACTTCATTTGACATTTTTTTTATATTCAATTTTAAGGGATTTAAAGTAAAGTATGTCTTAGGGTTTTTTTTTTTTTTCTCCCTTATACTATATGATGAAAGTGAAGAGTATTGATTAATTTTTTGTTCGTTTTACACTACAAAAAAAAAAAAAAAAAAAAAAAAAAAAAAAAAAAAAAAAAAAAAAAAAACATCTTTCTTGACAATTTTCTGTTTGTTAACATTTTTGTAAAACTGTCATTAAAAAACTGTCAAGAAATAATTCTTAACAGCTTTTTAAGATTAGTGTTATTGGCACATCCTTATACCCCACTTTTTTAAATTTTAATTTAATTAAATAAAGTTAAATAGTTTTATTAATTTATTTTATTTATTTCCAAAACCACCATTTTTACTTATTTTTCAAACTTAATACACCTCATTTCTGATCTATCTATCTATCTCAAATCTCTTTGTCTCTAGTCTCGTCTTTCTCTCACGAAATCAATCTCGTAGAACATTGTTTATCAAACATTATGATCATGATATTTTTGTTGCACGAATATATGTTGATGACATTGTTTTTGGGTCTACCAATAAAACCAAGGTTGATATGAATTTGTTAGTGTGATGTCAAGTGAATTTGAAATGAGTATGATGGGTGAGTTAAATTACTTTCTAAGGATACAAGTGAAGCAAACTAGCACGGGTATTATGTTGAACCAATCTAAGTATGCTAGAAACCTAGTTAAGAGGTTTGGCCTAGAAAGTGGAAAAGAATTTGAAACTCCCATGAGTACTACTCTTAAACTTGACAAAGATGAAAAGGGGAAGAGTGTTAACGAAATCTTTTATAGAAGCATGATAGGAAGTCTACTTTACCAAATGGCTAGTAGACCGGACATTTGCTTTAGTGAAGGCTTGTGTACTAGATTCCAAACCAACCCTAAGGAATCTCACTTAAAAGCCGTCAAGAGAATCATTAGGTACACCAAAGGAACTTATAGTCTTGGTTCATTCTATTCATTTGATACCAATGATATTCTAGTAGGTTATTGTGATACCGATTGAGCGGGGAATGTAGATAATCGTAAAAGCATATCCGGCGGTTGCTTTAATGTTGGGAATAACTTGGTTTCTGGGTCTAGTAAGAACAAAATTCCATTTCCCTTTTCTCTTCCGAAGTTGAGTACATTACGACCGGAAATGCATGCACATAGTTACTTTGGATGAAACAAATCCTTAAGGATTATGAGATAGAACAAGGAAAATAAACACTTTATTATGATAACTTAAGTGTCATTAACATCTCTAAAACTTTAGTTCAACACTCACGCACTAAGCATATAAACATTAAGCATCATTTCATTAGAGATCAAGTTGAACATTCTATTGTTTCTCAAGAGCATATACCTACTAAAAATCAACTTGCGGACTTGTTCACTAAGCCTTTGGACAAAGAGAGATTTAAATCTCTTAGAAGGTTCATTGGCATGATTTGTGTTGATTTATGTCTTTGTCTGATTATGAGTGGCTTGCTGAGCAAAACTTTATTTGAATGTCAATATCTTTGAGGGTTACTCACTTGACAAATAATGATCTTAAACAAATAACTTTTATTGTTTTTAGATCATGCACTTGAGCTTGAAAATCTTATTTTTGAAAAGTACACAAATGCTTCTCTTATATGTTTATATTTAAGTAGTTGAGTTTGAAAATATATAGATTATGGATGCATCTAGAAGTCTATTGGTTAGTACATGATAGATGAATTATGGTTAGTATCCATTTTGCTTCTGTAACTACATAGAACTCAACGAGCACCTTCATGGAAAGGTCTACACACTTTGGTTGTGCAGCCATCCAATGTAGGAAAGGGTTACACCATTGTGATGAGTGAAAGCCACCGTAAAGAGTATATATTTATGTTAGAAAAATCAAATAAGTATTGAAAAGAATCCTTAAAAAAAATATTTGATACAAAGCCTAAAAGAAATGAAAAAGAAAAGGCTTAATAGAGTATAGTTGAGAATTGTGAAATGCTTGAATTGTCAAATAGAAATAAGTAAACGAGCCACATGGGACACACGCTCATATGTTGAAATCTATTCTCTTTAAAGTAAAAAATAAAAAAAAAATAAAAAAAAAATAAAAAAATTAAAAAAAAAAAAATTAATAAATAAAAAAATAAAAAAACCAAATGAATATCGATTTGACCTAGATTGGAAATGCTTTAAATGGATAGGTGTGGAAACGGTTTGCATGTTTAAATTACAATTACTCCATGTATATATATTAGAAGCATTCCCACAAACACACATTTTGCTTATAGTGCTTGATTCATTAGCAATGTGAGAATATTTTTAAAAGATTAATGAAAATCTGTGATTCTCTCTTGGACTTGAAAAGTGATAAAATATTTTCTCTTATTGCTTGAATATGTAATTGTGTGATTCACTTGCGAACAATTCTACTTGGTGATCATAATATGGATCATATGTTAAGGGGGAGCTTAATTTATTCAACTTCACTTTCTGATATGACCAAAATTTGTATGATTTGGCCCTCATTACCTTTTCTTTTTGCTTAATTCTCGGGCAATATCCTGTGATTTAATGATGTGAATTAAGTGTTTTCAAGTATTTATAAAGTTGAAGGTAGTGGTGGCCACGGTTCGGTTTCGGTTCCGTGGCCACCCAAAACCGAAACCGTAACCGGAAAACCGGTTTGGTACACGGTTTCTAACCGGCGGTTTTACGGTTTCGGTTTCGGTTTCGGTTTAAAAACCGACGGTTTTAGGTTTGGTTTCGGTTTTTCAAAAACAAAATTCAAAAAAAATGTCATGTGTCAACTTCTGATTAGTCGATTTTTTTTTTTTTTATAAAAAAACCGGCTGTTTAACCGCCGGTTTTTGGCGGTTTTTGGAAGTATCCAAACCGAAACCGTAACTGGTTCAACCGGTTTCCGATCGGTTTTGAAACCGCGGGTTTCGGTTTCGGTTTCGGTTTCGGTTTTGGGACGGTTTTTGGAAGTACGGTTTCGGTTAAACCGCGGGCAAAACCGTCGGTTTAACCGAAACCATGGCCACCTCTAGTTGAAGGGCATTAGATTAATTTTAGTAAAATGGGGGTGAATGTATCAGGCGTAGCAGGCAAGCGTGCCACGTAGGATAAGTAATCCGGTGCGTTTTGATGTGGGGTTAGGCCTCTGATTGCACTTCAGCCTAATTCTGAGTACACCCCAGTGTCATCAACTCGTATTGAAACGGTGCGTTTCAGTAAGGGGCTCAAAGTGCAGGCTAAATGCACCCCATAACAGTGCTAAATGCACCCCTAAAGAGACAGCAGCCCATGCCGCTTAAAGAAACGGTGCGTTTTGAGAGGGGCTTCCAAACGCAGCCCATGCCTTTTCTAATTGAACCCCCTATAAGACAAATGAGAAGCAATCTGCGTACACCCCCTGGCCTTACTAAGCACACCCCCTTCATCTTTAAACTTCTTCTTCAACCTCACGAAAGACCTGCCATGGCCACCCAAAACCCTAGGTTTTGCGGCCACCGGAAAATCCCCTCCTCCGGCCTATCTCCGGCCGATTTCCGGCCTAAAACGACGTCCATGACAACGACAACTCGATCGTTCCACTTCTCGGCTCCTCCAACGGCTGCAATCCAAGCCTCAATCACGCCTCCATCATCCCTTTGTCGCCACTTTCCAAAACCGCGACACACTCGCGAAAATCGATGTCGCTATTTACTCGTTCAACGACACCATGGCGACAGAGATGAAATTCTGGACCTGATTGATGTCGCCATTTTGTCGCCCATAGTGTTGCCATGAACCCAAAGCAGCGACCATCTCTGATTGGTGGGTTTTGGCGTGAAAATTACTAATGGTAATTTGCAAAGTTCAGAGGCTGTTTTGGTAATTTGACACCCGAGACCTAATTTGAAAATCCTATAAATTCATCACTATTTTTCACCTTTTTGACAACTCTTGACAACCAAGGAACCTCTCTCTTCTACCATTCCTAATCCCACCATTTTTCCTATCCAATAAACATCTAGATTACTCCACTTAAATCATTCATCTCTTTTCATCTTCTCCACCCATTTCCTTTGTCACTTTCCATTGGACTTCACCCATCTAGACATATCTTCATCATCCACTCCTTGCACAAAGAGCATCAAAGGCAAGGAGGGGGTCAAGCTCTACAAAAGGACGCCCAATAGTGATTTCTTAATCTTTTACTTGTCTTCCCTTTGATTGTAATATGTATAATTAAACCCCCAATTTTAGGGGATGATTTGAGAGACTTTTTGGACTTGAGTATTTATTAAAGCTTTGAATATTATATTTGCATAATTGTAGTTCTATTTACATTTTAATTAGATCTTGCACTTATGTAATTAATTGAGTATTGACACACTTGTTGATTACAATATGTTGTAGGATTTATTTGTCATAAAATTGGTTTTAAGTTATTAACACAATTGATTGATTGCAGCACAGAGTGAATAGGATAGGCTTTAGAAGGGGTTATCAACCACTATTGCCTAGACCTTTAATCGCCACTAATCGATCCCACCTTGACCCCCTTTCCTTAGTCAGTTAGGCATTTTGGTAGGAAGTTGTTTAGGGTTTGTAGTGACGACCTAAACAACACCTTCGAATGAGATCGATCCTTAGTTGTGTAAATTGTACGTTAATGATGCAATGTATAAATTTCTCATAGTCCATTAGCTACTCTATCATTTTCCATAGAATTTCCTATTAATTGTTTAATCCATTCTCTTATCTAGATCATTGATATTGGATTCCTATCTATTCATATTCTATTTACATTTTGTTATTTTTATTTTGACATGTAAGTTTGGTGGTTTCTCAAACCACACATTATCAAACTATCATGATTAACTTTATTGCATATAAGACTAGTTAATTAATTCAACTAATTACTCTAATTCTCTGTGGAACGAATCTTTGGTTACCATTTTACTAAATTTTCTATCTAAGTGGATTTTTAAGTGGTGAAATTGGTTTTCAAAATGATCACATTCAAAACATTATTTTGTCGTGTAATACGACCGCATCACTTTCTATACGACTTGTTTGCTTAATATCTCGTACTTTATCTCATGTGTCATTTATCTATTACTTGACAAAAAAGGGGAGAAATGTATACCTTACCATGTGTAGAGAAATATTACAAATGTGTGAGAAGTATATCTCTTTGTGCTTTATTGAGACTGTCTTAAGGGGGAGAATTCTGTTCTTAAGGAGGAGAAACAAATTCTTATTTGATAAGGTTAAGGAACTTAAGTAGAGCTTTAAAGTATACATTCATTTGTTTGAGATAATGCATTTTTCTTTGAGATAAGGGAAGTTGTTATTTGTTTTTGCAAAAATATCTCACCATTCTTCTTTGGAGAAGATCTATTATTTGGTTTGCTATTTTTCTCATAGGTACTTTGATTATCAAAAAGGGATTCTTGAAAACTCATGAAGACTTGAAAACATATTAGTCTATGGATCTCTTTGTAATGTAAGGATGAGATAACGCAATCAACTATGAGTTTTTTAGAGTGAATATTGTATGGTAAGGATGAGGTTTTGCTATGGAATAACCAAAGGGGGAGATTGTTAAGATTTAGATTTGTATTGGCTTTATTCCATTCCAAAACACTCTTTATTTGTTATAGTTAATTGCTTAGGTGTTTCTTTGTGGAAAGGAGCTTCAAAGGAGAAAAGAAACTTCTCATACAAATATCGTCTTCAAGAGAAAAAGAGCTTTCTTGGATGCTAAGGTATCAAGTTGCTTCTGTTAGGATTATGCTCAATAGCAAGAGTGTAATGTTGTAATTAACAATCTTTTTCATATTAATAAAGTGATTTCTGATTTAACAAATCGTATAGCATTTATAGTTTGTATTATAATTGTCAAAGTAAATAATCATAAGGTCTAAAGACTATGGGAAAAGAAGAATTGTTCGTACATCTGGATATGTATGTGGTAGACACAATTCTTTAGTTAGTCTTGAATATTGTTCACAACTTAAGTTAAAGGTTGGGCACCTTTATCTTGTTAAAGTTGTAGAATTCTTTTGCTAGCATTTGAGTGGGATCAAATGAGATATGATGAGTCTAAAATCATCGGAGTGTCTTCGAGCAAAAGGATCTAGTGCACTGGGTGCATTGAACTGGATCACAATGAAAAGCTTTATCTAGAACCGTCAATAGATAATAGTCTTTTCATTATCAGGACAATCGGAGAGTCTATCTTAATCCTGAGATAAATGATGGACTTATGGTTGCAAGTGATATCATTTGAGTTATCAATGAGTACGATTATATCGCATAGTCTATCCTCGATAGTTTGGTGATATTCATTTGTTAATCGATAGAGGACTTCATTTATAGATATGGACATCGTGGCTCCATTTAATTAAATGAGAGTATAATATCATCATATGGATGTTTTGAGGTAATTGGATATTAAATCTCAACGTTGAGTTTTGAATAGTGTCTATTGAAAACATGGCTTCTGGACAAGTCAAAATATCCAAGTTCAAAACGTGGTCATATGAGTAAATATGGTAACTTGGAGAGTTATAGGTGTTAGGATTATGCTCAATAGCAAGAGTGTAATGTTGTAATTAACAATCTTTTTCATATTAATAAAGTGATTTCTGGTTTAACAAATCGTATAGCATTTATAGTTTGTATTATAATTGTCAAAGTAAATAATCATAAGGTCTAAAGACTATGGGAAAAGAAGAATTGTTCGTACATCTGGATATGTATGTGGTAGACACAATTCTTTAGTTAGTCTTGAATATTGTTCACAACTTAAGTTAAAGGTTGGGCACCTTTATCTTGTTAAAGTTGTAGAATTCTTTTGCTAGCATTTGAGTGGGATCAAATGAGATATGATGAGTCTAAAATCATCGGAGTGTCTTCGAGCAAAAGGATCTAGTGCACTGGGTGCATTGAACTGGATCACAATGAAAAGCTTTATCTAGAACCGTCAATAGATAATAGTCTTTTCATTATCAGGACAATCGGAGAGTCTATCTTAATCCTGAGATAAATGATGGACTTATGGTTGCAAGTGATATCATTTGAGTTATCAATGAGTACGATTATATCGCATAGTCTATCCTCGATAGTTTGGTGATATTCATTTGTTAATCGATAGAGGACTTCATTTATAGATATGGACATCGTGGCTCCATTTAATTAAATGAGAGTATAATATCATCATATGGATGTTTTGAGGTAATTGGATATTAAATCTCAACGTTGAGTTTTCAATAGTGTCTATTGAAAACATGGCTTCTGGACAAGTCAAAATATCCAAGTTCAAAACGTGGTCATATGAGTAAATATGGTAACTTGGAGAGTTATAGGCGGTCTATGAACTCTTGGCGATTACTGATATTAATCACGAGGATACACTATCTCCAATATGATTGTCTAGGGTATGAATGAGGAGCATCTTCCTTTTCTATCTTTATTTAAGAGTTCAGTTTTAGCTCTTTAGTGGAATGAGTTAAAATTAATGGATCGGACCTAAGTGAATCATTTGTTGATTGTGATTAGGTTATGTCTATTGAAGCTTAAATTTAGATGGCCCGCCAAGATCCCCAATCCACACGGACTTGCATGGATCACTTGATATATTCTACCGGACCAATTTAAGGGTCCATTTAGAATTGCATTTAATATATTAAGAATATAATTTGCACATTATTTAAGTAATGGGCTGCTCAATTATATTAATATATTAATGAAAGACATGTGGGCTTGTTTCTTTTAGTAAGAATGGGTCTGGTTCACATGTGGGCTTTTTTTTTTTTAAAGTCCAATGGATTAAATGAAATAGGAAAATAATATTAGGCCCATCTTATATATAAGTGGGGCGGCTAGGTTAAGGTTTTGACCTAAAAATATTATTTTGTTTCATTTGTTTTAATTAAATAAGAATTAATTGATTTATTGATTAATTGTTTAATTAAAGAAACAAATCTTTCCTAAAAGTAAAAGACTTGTTTGATAAGTAAATAAATAAATTAGTATTATTTATTTAATCAAATAAGGAGTCTTTTTTTTATTTTAGTCAAATAAAAGAATAAAAATAAAAGAGTTGGATTAGGGTTTGAAGTCTATAAAGTTAAAAAGAATTAGGGTTGAATTTCAGTCACCCTATATAAGTGACATGATGAAATTCGGCCAACCCTAATTAGATACTACATAGAATTCGGCAACCCTAAAGGAAAAAGAAGAAAAATTCGGCCAACCTATATATATGTTCTTATAGGGTGCGGCCACATCAATGAATTGGTGCTTGAGTTTTTATTTTCTTTCTTCTTCTTCTTAATTCTAAGAGAGTTTTTATTCTAGAGAGACAAAAAGGAGTGAAAAATTATTCTTTGATAGTATACAATTGCTTAAACATCAATAAGCTTGTGTATACGATATCGATCTAGGTTCACGCGAGTTTCGATCATAAGATTGTGAACTCAAAAGTGACCGGAATAATTTTGACATTCTTTTGATTGTTTTGTGACTAACAAAGAAAAGAAAGTATTTGTTTGGTCCATTCACAGGTTTGCAATTCAAAGGAAAGGGAGACCACGCTCCTAGGTGATCCACGTTCGTGCTCGGATTGAAGGTCTTGCGGATTACCATCGACGTAAGTCAATCGGATCACGCGACAAGAGGTAATTTACTTTTGTTGATATATATGCATGTTTATTGATTAAAAGGGTTTAAGGTTCATAAAGGAAAAGTTTTAAAAGTCACTAAATCGTCTTTAGTATCGCTTCCGCTGCGTGTAACACTTTTATTTGTTTATTTTTCCCTACAATTGGTATCAGAGCCTAGGTTGAACCCTTTTAATTAATTAACGTATATATACGTGGATCTATTTCTTTTTATTGTGATTATGCATGTTTAGAAAGAGATGGCACTCTAGGTATTCAAATATATAATTACATGTGATGTATGGATTTATATATATTTTATGTGGTTTGTTATTGCTCGATTTTGGCCCTAGATTTTCAATGTAATTTTTGTTTCGGAGTTGTAACAAGAAGGGTGGTCTATTATCGACATAATTCCTTCTTGGTAGATTGCTAGGTTTTATTTTTTTTTTATATATATGTGCAGTATTTTTTTAGGGTTACTGCAGTTTTTTTTATTTATTTTTAGTATGTGCAGTTTTTGGTTTGTAAAAATACTGCAGTGAATAAAAAAAAAAAAAATTAATACTGCAGTATTTATTATATATATACTGCCGTAATATATTTAGGTCTTGGAGATTCGAAGACACGAAGCAAAACGAAGCAACCGGAACCAAGTACGAGCACCGTGCGCACCCTAGGAGTGGATTGGGCTGCACATGACAAGCCCAAACTTTGGTGGGCTGCGCATGGCAGCCTTGTGTGGCCTTATGGGCTGCGCAAGGCAGCCCCTTTGTGGGGTTGTGGGCTGCGCACGCCCATGGGAGAAGGCCGAAGGATGAGCGTATGGTTGATGGGCCACCTGAAGATCTTGTATTCCTGACAAATTGTAATTTACTTGTTTTTCTAGGATGGGCCAAAATTGTTGCTATTTAATTTATGCTTAAATATTACAATATTTGTTATTGTATGATAACATGACATATAGAATAGGAGTGCCACGCATATATCTCTTTTGGTATGAACATGCATTGAATGATTTAGGTATCTAAATTGGCATCTAGATAACTCGGTAAATCATTCTATGGGATTTAATCACACGCCTTAAATAATTGAGTGGGAGAAGGTGTTTTGGTAACACCTATGGCCTCCAAGGTTAGTTGAGCTTTATTATTTATTGGTAATCCCCCCAAGGGGCGTCCATGAATGGAATTTAGCAACATACTTCCTTACAAGGATAGACTAGACAATGGACTCAAACGAGATCTACTCCCCAAGGAGGGATTTTCGTGAGAGAAAATTGAGGGTCGATATCTTGGTAACACACTCAATGTAATTTTATTGATATCCTCCCAAGAGTTCTTGTCAGTAAAATTGCAAGGCTAAAATTGAAAACGCTGGTTGTTATGTTAACAATTAGGTGGGACCTAGTCTAACTAGTAAATGGTGCGAACTCCCAAAGGAGGCGTAACATTTATGGGTGTTAGATCACCGTTGAATTTTATGATTGAGTTATTTATTTAATTCAAGATAAATATTTAAAAGTGCTTTATCATGATTATTTACATATATATGTTTTGTTTTATTCAGAAATCATGACCCCATCACTTATGAACATCCTGAAAGATAACACTTTAACTGGAGATAATTATGTCACATGAAAAAGGAAAATTGGGTTGTTACTGCAAAGTGAAAAACATAAGTTTGTTCTAACTACTCCTAAACCACCTGCTCCTAATAATGAATCTAGCATAATGTGTAGAGATGAGTATGAGCAGTGGAAGACTTCAGATGATATGGCAAAATGTTACATTATGGCCACTATCTCCGACGTGTTGCAACAGCAGCATGAAGGAATGGAGTCCGCTGCTGATATAATGATGTCTCTAGAGGAGATGTTTGCTATGAAGTCTAGGACGACTAAGAGAGAGGCAGTGACTGCTTTTATGAATCTTAGGATGAAACCTGGACAGGCTGTGAAAGATCACATGATGAAAGTCATAGCACATCTCAACATTGCTGAACTGCATGGCGCTGAGATAGATGGTGAGACAAAGATTGATACGGTTGTCAATTCATTGTCAGATTCCTTTGATCAGTTCAAATTGGACTACACTTTGAACAAAAAGGAATACACCTTACAAGGCCTGATGCAAGATGTTCAAAGTGCTGAAAAGATCCTTGTGAAAGGCAAAGGTCAAGAGATTCATATGGTTGGTAAAGTTGCTACTGTTAAGGCCCGTCAAAAGGTCAAGAAACAACAGAAGAAAAAGCAACTTGGGCCTATCAAGAAAGAGACCAAGAAAGTAACCAAGATCAAAGGGAAATGCTTCCTTTGTGGTGAAAAGGGACATTGGAAGAGAAATTGCCCAAAGTCCCAGAACAAGAAGGAAGAAGGTAATTTGAATTATCTAGAAACATGTTTTTTGGCTGATTCTACAGATTCTTGGATCATAGACTCAGGAGCCACTAATCATGTTTGTTATTCCTTGCAGGGGTTTCAAGAAAGGAGAAAGCTGAGTAAGAATGAAATCAATTTGCGCTTGGGCAACGGAACGTTAGTGTCTGCAAGTGCAGTGGGAGATATTAGAGTTTATTTGGATTCTAGAAGGCATTTAGATTTAATAGACGTTTATTATGTACCTCAATTCAAGAGGAATTTAATTTCAGTTTCTTGTTTGAATAAATTTGGATGTTCGGTTACTTTTAATAAAGTTTTTATTATTAGTAAGAATGACAAAATTATTTGCCAAGGTACATTGGAAAACGGTCTATACTTTTTGCATAGAAATATCTCTCACTCGTTAGACACAGAAATAACGGAACCTAATCATAAAAGAGTAAAATTATCAACAGATGAAACCTACCTTTGGCATTTACGCTTAGGTCATATTAACCTTAATAGGATTAAAAGATTGGTAAGTGACGGACCTTTAAGTGACTTAAAGGTTGATGATCTACCAACTTGTGAATCTTGTTTGGAAGGTAAAATGACCAAAAGGACGTTCTCTGCCAAAGGTGCAAGAGCCACTGAATGTTTAGGATTGATACACACTGATGTATGTGGACCTATGAGCATTCAAGCTAGAGGTGGATATGAGTACTTCATCACCTTCACGGATGATTACTCAAGATTTGGTTATGTGTATCTCATGAGACATAAGTCGGATGCTTTTGACATGTTCAAAGCATTCAAAGCTGAAGTGGAAAATCAGCTTGAGAAACACATAAAAATCTTGAGATCTGATCGTGGTGGAGAATATCTATCTGGTGAGTTTCAGCAATATCTTATTGATAATGGGATAGTTTCTCAGTTTTCTGCACCAGGTACACCTCAACAGAATGGGGTAGCAGAAAGGAGAAATAGAACTCTTTTGGATATGGTTAGGTCTATGTTGAGTTATTCAACGCTTCCTATTTCTTTTTGGGGATATGCTTTACAAACTGCTATATACATTCTAAACGATGTACCATCTAAGTCTGTTCCTAAAACACCGCATGAGTTGTGGACTGGGCGCAAGCCTAGTTTACAACACTTAAGGATATTTGGTTGTCCTGCGCATGTGTTAAAAGGAAAGACAGAAAAGATGGAGTCCCGTTCAGAAACATGTATATTTGTAGGGTATCCAAAAGAAACTAAAGGATATTATTTCTATAGTCCTTCAGATCTTAAAGTATTTGTTTCGACAAATGCTAAATTTCTGGAAAAGGACTATATGAATGATTTTGTGCCTAGAAGTAGAATTGTCCTGAATGAGATGTCAGGAGATACAATTCCACGAGAGGTTGCACAACCTAACCCAATTGTAAGTTCCGATCCAACACAAGATCAACAACCTACCATTCCTCGTCGTAGTGGGAGGGTTAGAACACAACCCGAAAGATACATCGGTCTGGGAGAATCAGTGGAGAATCTCCCGGACGACGATGATCCCTATACGTACAAGGAAGCTATGGAGGATGTTGATAGTCGCCATTGGCAAAAGGCAATG
Organism: Acer negundo; assembly: GCA_035582765.1. Taxonomy (NCBI): domain Eukaryota; kingdom Viridiplantae; phylum Streptophyta; class Magnoliopsida; order Sapindales; family Sapindaceae; genus Acer; species Acer negundo. Next base: position 18,953,380 of record CM069241.1, on the reverse strand, counting down.
CAATCCGAGATTGAATCTATGTTCGATAACAAAGTCTGGTCCCTTGTAGACTTGCCTAAAGGGATAAAACCCATTGGGTGCAAGTGGGTATACAAGAGGAAAAGAGGTATGGATGGAAAGGTGGAAACCTTTAAAGCTAGATTGGTAGCTAAAGGGTATACACAGAAAGAAGGTATCGATTACGAGGAAACCTTCTCTCCTGTGGCCATGCTTAAATCCATTAGGATACTCTTATCCATTGCAGCATCTTTAGATTTAGAGATTTGGCAAATGGACGTCAAGACAGCTTTCCTAAATGGAAGTCTTGACGAAAGCATCTACATGATGCAACCAGAGGGATTCATTGAAAAGGGCCAAGTGGATAAGGTATGCAAGTTGCAGAAATCCATATATGGATTAAAGCAAGCATCCAGATCCTGGAACATAAGGTTTGATCAAGCTGTCAAAGGTTTTGGATTTATTCAGAATCCTGACGAACCTTGTGTATACAAAAGGATTAAAGGCGACAAGTTGGTTTTCCTGATTCTTTATGTTGATGATATACTACTCATTGGAAACGATGTAGGTGTATTAACATGAGTAAAAGAAAGGTTAGCAAAACAATTTGAATGGTTAGCAAACAATTTGATATGAAGGACTTAGGAGAAGCAAGTTTTATTCTAGGTATCCAAGTAATAAGGGATAGAAAGAATAGAACGATTGCATTATCCCAAGCTTCATACATAGACAAAATCTTGTCTAGGTTTTCCATGCAGGATTCCAAGAAAGGTATGTTACCTTTCAGACATGGAATCAAGCTTTCTAAGGAACAAGTTCCTAAGAATGAGCATGAAGAGCAATTCATGAGTAGAGTTCCATATGCCTCGGCAGTTGGAAGTCTCATGTATGCAATGCTCTGTACTAGACCAGATATTTGTTTTGCTGTTGGCATAGTTAGCAGGTTTCAATCGAAACCTGGACCTGATCACTGGACGGCAGTCAAGCATATTTTCAAGTATCTTAAGAGAACGAGAAATAATATGCTTGTATACTCTGGAGGGGATTTGGTTCCCGTTGGGTATACAGATTCTGATTTCCAATCAGATTCTGACTCCAGAAAATCCACATCAGGGGCTGTGTTTACTATTGGAGGAGGAGCAGTTATATGGAGGAGTATCAAGCAATCTTGTATTGCTGATTCCACCATGGAAGCTGAGTATGTTGCTGCATGCGAAGCTGCCAAAGAGGCTGTTTGGCTCCGCCAATTCTTGATTGACTTAGAAGTGGTTCCTAGTGCGAATAAGCAGATCACTATCTACTGTGACAACAGTGGAGCAGTGGCTAATTCGAAAGAACCAAGAAGTCACAAGAGAGGTAAACACATTGAAAGAAAGTATCATCTTTTAAGGGAGATTGTTCAAAGAGGTGACGTGACGATTACCAAAATCGCGTCAGCAGAAAATCTAGCGGATCCCTTCACAAAGGCTCTACCTCAGAAGAGTTTCGATGGGCATCTAGAGAATATGGGCTTGAGAGATATGACACATTTGCTATAGCGCAAGTGGGAGATTGTTAGGATTATGCTCAATAGCAAGAGTGTAATGTTGTAATTAACAATCTTTTTCATATTAATAAAGTGATTTCTGGTTTAACAAATCGTATAGCATTTATAGTTTGTATTATAATTGTCAAAGTAAATAATCATAAGGTCTAAAGACTATGGGAAAAGAAGAATTGTTCGTACATCTGGATATGTATGTGGTAGACACAATTCTTTAGTTAGTCTTGAATATTGTTCACAACTTAAGTTAAAGGTTGGGCACCTTTATCTTGTTAAAGTTGTAGAATTCTTTTGCTAGCATTTGAGTGGGATCAAATGAGATATGATGAGTCTAAAATCATCGGAGTGTCTTCGAGCAAAAGGATCTAGTGCACTGGGTGCATTGAACTGGATCACAATGAAAAGCTTTATCTAGAACCGTCAATAGATAATAGTCTTTTCATTATCAGGACAATCGGAGAGTCTATCTTAATCCTGAGATAAATGATGGACTTATGGTTGCAAGTGATATCATTTGAGTCATCAATGAGTACGATTATATCGCATAGTCTATCCTCGATAGTTTGGTGATATTCATTTGTTAATCGATAGAGGACTTCATTTATAGATATGGACATCGTGGCTCCATTTAATTAAATGAGAGTATAATATCATCATATGGATGTTTTGAGGTAATTGGATATTAAATCTCAACGTTGAGTTTTCAATAGTGTCTATTGAAAACATGGCTTCTGGACAAGTCAAAATATCCAAGTTCAAAACGTGGTCATATGAGTAAATATGGTAACTTGGAGAGTTATAGGCGGTCTATGAACTCTTGGCGATTACTGATATTAATCACGAGGATACACTATCTCCAATATGATTGTCTAGGGTATGAATGAGGAGCATCTTCCTTTTCTATCTTTATTTAAGAGTTCGGTTTTAGCTCTTTAGTGGAATGAGTTAAAATTAATGGATCGGACCTAAGTGAATCATTTGTTGATTGTGATTAGGTTATGTCTATTGAAGCTTAAATTTAGATGGCCCGCCAAGATCCCCAATCCACACGGACTTGCATGGATCACTTGATATATTCTACCGGACCAATTTAAGGGTCCATCTAGAATTGCATTTAATATATTAAGAATATAATTTGCACATTATTTAAGTAATGGGTTGCTCAATTATATTAATATATTAATGAAAGACATGTGGGCTTGTTTCTTTTAGTAAGAATGGGTCTGGTTCACATGTGGGCTTTTTTATTTAAAGTCCAATGGATTAAATGAAATAGGAAAATAATATTAGGCCCATCTTATATATAAGTGGGGCGGCTAGGTTAAAGTTTTGACCTAAAAATATTATTTTGTTTCATTTGTTTTAATTAAATAAAAATTAATTGATTTATTGATTAATTGTTTAATTAAAGAAACAAATCTTTCCTAAAAGTAAAAGACTTGTTTGATAAGTAAATAAATAAATTAGTATTATTTATTTAATCAAATAAGGAGTCTTTTTTTATTTAGTCAAATAAAAGAATAAAAATAAAAGAGTTGGATTAGGGTTTGAAGTCTATAAAGTTAAAAAGAATTAGGGTTGAATTTCAGTCACCCTATATAAGTGACATGATGAAATTCGGCCAACCCTAATTAGATACTACATAGAATTCGGCAACCCTAAAGGAAAAAGAAGAAAAATTCGGCCAACCTATATATATGTTCTTATAGGGTTCGGCCACATCAATTAATTGGTGCTTGAGTTTTTATTTTCTTTCTTCTTCTTCTTAATTCTAAGAGAGTTTTTATTCTAGAGAGACAAAAAGGAGTGAAAAATTATTCTTTGATAGTATACAATTGCTTAAACATCAATAAGCTTGTGTATACGATATCGATCTAGGTTCACGCGAGTTTCGATCATAAGATTGTGAACTCAAAAGTGACCGGAATAATTTTGACATTCTTTTGATTGTTTTGTGACTAACAAAGAAAAGAAAGTATTTGTTTGGTCCATTCACAGGTTTGCAATTCAAAGGAAAGGGAGACCACGCTCCTAGGTGATCCACGTTCGTGCTCGGATTGAAGGTCTTGCGGATTACCATCGACGTAAGTCAATCGGATCACGCGACAAGAGGTAATTTACTTTTGTTGATATATATGCATGTTTATTGATTAAAAGGGTTTAAGGTTCATAAAGGAAAAATTTTAAAAGTCACTAAATCGTCTTTAGTATCGCTTCCGCTACGTGTAACACTTTTATTTGTTTATTTTTCCCTACAGCTTCTTCCTCTTGTAAGGTTTAAGTGCACACACACACACACACAATTTATGCATGTGTGTCCTTGTGTCGTTGAGCAAACCACACACATATACATTGTATTTATGTGTGTCCCTGCATCGTTGTGCTACATTTGGTATAACACATTCACAAACTTGATAAAGTATGCTCATGCATTGATCTCATATTGACATACATTGTAGAAATGTTTGTACTAGGACTATGTCTAGGAAATTGCATATTTGTGTGATCTTGTGTTTATTTGTTTGGGTTTTGTTGTCTTGAACTTGAAAATGATCTCATATGATTCCTTTTTGAGTTTCGGTCGTTTTGGTTACTCACTCATTTGATTTCGAGTTCAAACGAGGAAGTAACGCTACTTTACGTTCTCTTACAATGCATTGTCTTCGTCATCATGTATCGAGTCGATTTCATATCCAATTGTCAAAGCTTCATAGTCTTCCTTGTGTGTCATTGAGTTACGGTTCATAATCTGAAAACGGATTCGAATTCAAAGTTTGGAAGCCGAAGAACGTGTAATGTGTGCGAAAGGGAGCGAAAGAGAAGAGAAGTGGCAAAAGGCCACCCCCTTTCCTTCCCGTGGAGGTGCGTGGCCACCATAGGAAGAAGGCATCTTGGCCTCCCCGTGGTTGCCACGTGCCTCCATGGGGATCAAGGGTGGTGGTGGCTAATTTGCCAATTTGCCCTTCTTCCCTCTCCATTTGATTTCCCTCCCTATATAATTCAAATTTCGTGCAAACCTCTAGAACTTTTGTATTTTTGTTTTAGTCATATCTTTCTCATCTCAACTCCGAATTGAGTGATCCAAAAGCCAAAATTGTTGGTCTTGAAGACAAAAACAAGTCTTAAGCATTTTCAATTTGAAAATATGTCAAGATTTCTCTTGGTGATCTGATCTCAGTTCGAGTTTCATCTTTTTTATTGGTAATCATCTTCTCTACATTTTTCTTGTGATCAACTTGATAGATCTTATTTCTTGATTGATGAAAAATGTTTAGAATGATTTTGATTCCTATTTTTAACTTGTTTGAATGATTTTTGAGTTATAGCTTTTCGTGATTTTGATTGAACATATTTTAAAGCTTAACTTGATTCGCATGAAATTGATTATAGAAATATTTTGTGATGAGCTTGATTGTTGAAAATACCTACAAGGTTATACTAAATAACCTAGGGGGGTGAATAGGTTGACACCCTAATTTCAAAACTCTTTTGAGACTTTTGTCAAAACCTTGATGAGCATACAAATTAACCTTTAACATGATTGTTATGAGAAAACAATTAACACATATATACTCAATTCACTACCCTTAGTCTACAAAACATATACCAACAAATAATGTATCTCAAATACAAGATATTCAATAAAGAGCAGATTCCACAAGTTGTGCTTTGAATATTACAATATGAGTACACTAAGTAGAACTCTACAACTTGTTAGTGAAGAAATTATATTAAAACTAAAACAAAGAATACTTGTATTTACAATTATGTCCAATATGTACAAGTATTAATCAATATTCGACTATACACAAATAAGTCAATATATAAAAGAATTATATTTATAACTTTGATCAAATGATGTACTTACATTTCACACTTAATAAAATCTTGTTTCCAAATACATCACAAATAAAGATTAAGAAACAATGATTAAAACATACACATATACAAATATGAAAGATAGAGATAGGAAGAATTGAAACAATAGATTTTTTAACGTGGTCAAACCTCCAAGAAAGAAACATCTATGGGTTGAATTACAATCATATGGTACTATATATATTAAAAGAAAGATTAAAAATTCCTCAAAAGTGACTAACTCATGATCTACTTTCTATTGAAGTCTATGTCTACCCAATCCTCATTGGTAGATAAGAAATCCCTCAATGATGCGGAGCCACTATATATTGGAGTCCATCTCTGCATAACATCGTTGGAAGATTAGAAATTCCTCAAGAATCAATACATATCCCATGCAACACCCTCTATTAAAGTCTATGTCTATCCATTCGCTCGGGCCTACCAATATTGTAGCCAACTCCCTATTTAAGGCACTCATGCCTTTAAAGAGCCTCTCATGCATAGTTATCCGGACCTTCACGATCCTAGTTATAACTTCTTGCTTAGTTATCCAGACCTCTTGTCCTAACCAAGTCTTCCTTGCTTGACTATCCGGATAACTTGTCCTAGTCAAGACTTCATGTATTTTGTAAGGTCTTCCTAGTGTGATTAATGAATGCAAATGATGCAAACAAGAACTCAACATAGAATATGTGATCAATAATTTCCAGGAGCATTTGTAACATTCCGTATCATTTTCAAGTAGTGTTCAATCGATTATGTATTAATCAATATTCGATTGATTGGTCTGAGGTCATCGACAAAAAAGATTTGTCTAAGTCACTTCATTTCTTTTGTCCAAGTTCCTTCTCTTTCTATCCAAGTTGCTTTTCTTTTTGTCTAACTCACTTCCTTTTTTCTTTGTGAGTTTCGGGAATATCCCCATTCATAGGTTTGAGATCCACATCTATGAATTGCAAGGTCCAAATGATCAACTCCGCAATCAGTTGTTGGAATCAATAGGTCTTCAAATCGTTCATTTGAAAAAATTGAAACCCTTCTTATTTGATGATCATAATACTTGCCAAAAATTGAAATTCTTGATCAATGGAGGGATAATATCACCATTTTTGTTCAATAAGATACCAAAGTGGATGATTGATTCATTCCATACTAGAAATTATCGTAGGAAATCTTTTGATAACACGAATTTCCATTTCTCAATGATATCCGACAATCAAGACAATTGGTTGAATCCTGTGAAACCATTTCATAGAAGTTCATTGATATCTTCTTTTTATAAAGCAAATCGACTTCGATTCTTAAATAATTCACAACACTTTCGCTTCTATTGTAACAAAAGATTCCCCTTTTATGTGGAAAAGACCCGTATTAAAAATTATGATTTTACGTATGGACAATTCCTCCATATCTTGTTCATTCGCAACAAAATATTTTCTTTGTACGACAGTAAAAAATAAAAATAAAAACATGCATGCTTTTTTGGAGAGAGATACTATTTCACCAATCGAGTCACAGGTATCTAACATATTCATACCTAGCTATTTTCCACAAAGTGGTGACGAAAGGTATAACTTGTACAAATCTTTCCATTTTCCGATTCGATCCGATCTATTAGCTCGTAGAGCTATTTACTCGATTGCAACCATTTATGGAACACCTCTAACAAAGAGACAAACAATCAATTTTGAAAGAACTTATTGTCAACCTCTTTCAGAGATGAATCTATCTGATTCGAAAGGGAAGGACATGCCTCAGTATCTCAATTTCAATTCAAACATGGGTTTGATTCACACTCCGTGTTATGAGAAGTATTTACCATCCGAAAGAGGAAAAAAAAGAGTCTTTGTCTAAAGAAATGCGTTGAGAAAGGGCAAATGTATAGAACCTTTCAACGAGACAGTGCTTTTTCAACTCTCTCAAAATGGAATCTATTCTAAATATATATGTCATGGTTCCTTACTTCGACAGGGTACAAATATCTAAATTTAATATTTTTAGATACTTTTTGAGACCTATTGCCGGTACTAAGTAGCAGTCAAAATTTTGTATCCATTTTTCATGAAATTATGCATGGATCAGATATGTCATGGCGAATTCTTCAGAAAAAATTGTGTCTTCCACAATGGAATCCGATAAGTGAGATTTCGAGTAAATGGAGGACCTCCATTGATCCTTCATCAATGGAGATTTTTGAAAAAAAATACCTAAAAATGACAAGCATGTTATAAAAAAAAAATAAAAAACAAAAAATAAAAAATAAAAAATAAAAAATATAAAAGATGAGGATACTTTTGTTTATTTGTGTCATTTAAACTTAACTTATTAAACTGCATTACTCTTAAAAGTAAAATAAATAAAAAAAATAAAAAAATAAAAAATTAATAATAGTGCTATTATCATTGTTTTCCACCTCGATAGTATTCTCCAATTATTTTACTCTTTGATCCATATAAGCCAGACTCCGATACCACTTCGGTACAACAAGACTAGATGAAACTTGCTTGTCGTCGCCTATTTTCAAAACTAAATTGACAGCTCAAAAGTAGCAATTTTTGCTGGAGGAGCCTGTGCCTCCAATTAAGAAAATTTGTGAAATGTCGGGGATAATGTCTGTAACTTTATGAGAGAAAACCAAAAGTAACCATACAAAATATTAAACTTTTGTTTATAACCACTTTTGAAATTATAATTGTTAATAACCATTTTTTTTGAGAAATTACCTCGATACCCACATATTTAAACCCTAAAAACCAAAAACATGAGCAGTGGAGATTAACAATTAAAGAGAGAAAATAGAGAAAAGAAAGAAAGAGACATTGTTGCCGGGAGAGAAGAGAGAAAGAAGCAGTGTCGCAGGGAGAGAAGTGGGAGTCATCGTCCTCGCCGGAGCAGCCGAAAAAGAAGAGGTTGCCGTCATAGCTTGGAGACAAACCCACCATTCTCTTCTCACTTGACATTTGTTTTTTGCGATTTCATGTCAAAAACATGTTTAGGGAATAATAAATGTTGAAATGTATCAATTTTTGGGGTTGATTAAGTTGAGGTCTGGTATTTTGAATGATTTGAGACTGGGTGTTGGAGTTTGGTTTGAAAAAAAAAAACTTGAAAGTGTGAAATCTTCGACAAACTTGAAATTATTCTTTAAATCTCTAACATAAAACTTGAAATCTTCTAAAAAACTTGAAAGTTTTTACATAAGATTTCAAGTTTTCGAACTAGTGAAACTTGAAATCTTCTGAAAAAAACTTGATTGAACTCTTACCTAGAAACTTGAAATCTTACCCAGAAACTTGTCGACATTTCAAGTTTTTACATAAGATTTCAAGTTTTCGAACCAGTGAACTTGAAATCTTCTGGAAAAAACTTGAAACTTTATTTAATTTGATTCTTCACAAAAACACACAAAAGTGATGCAATAACGCTAAACTCACGTTAAGTTCACTGTTTGCAACTCAATTAATGAACAACTTAAAGATATTTACACACCAAATACCGATTTAGAGCAAACCAAAATTTTTGTTTCAAGTTTTCACTTCTTTAAATCTTCAACGCGATTCTAAAATCAAACCATCCTCTAGTTAGTCGATTTGCAGAAATAATAATGGTTCGGCCATATTGGTGTTTGATTTGTAGGAAGAGGAACAGCGATCGGAAATAGTTGATAAAGAATGAACAAAGAAGAAGGTAGAAGACGGTGAACAGTGAAGAAGAGGGTGAGAAAGAGAAAAATAAACAAAACAAAATAGAAATATTAATTTGGGGGCATCTTGGTAATTTATGGACACCCACTGAATTTTTTTTCAAAACATGGTTATTAACAATTAAAGTTTCGTATTTAGTTAAAAACAAATTTTCCATATTTAGAGTGGTTATTTTTAACAATTTACACGGAAAACTTTATTCTTAGAATATGAAAATATAGAAAGTACCGACAACTTCAACAGAACACCAACATTGAAAGGAGCCATTACACATCTTTTACTTAAACTAAACAACTGTTGACTTGTTGAACTCTAACAGCAGTCAGCAGAGACTAATTCGAAGTTGATGCAGGAGATATTATTGGAGATTTTCTTGAAGACTTTTTATTTTAAAAATATTCTTGTAATTAATACATGTTATTTTATTTCCTTTTAGTTTATATGTAATTAGGTTATTAATTATTTTATGATTTGAATTTTAAATCAAATCTAATTTCCTTTCTAGATAGGTTTTTAATGTTTTAGGATTCTTTTGATTTTTAGGATATTTGATTTCTTTTTCATTTAGGATTCTTTTCCTTTTGTTTAGGATTTTCTTTTTAGTTAAGTTTTGCAATTCTATTTAAGTAGATTGTATTAGGGTTTGAAAGACAGTTTTTGATTAAATAAAATTCAGAGATGTTTCTCAACTATCCAATTACATTATCCTTCGTGCGCGAAGTCGATTAACGTATTTGAAGCCTAATAATCCGGTATTCGTGCGCGAATCAACGGAGCGTTAGTAGGGTTTGTTTCCGGTATTCGTGCACGAATCAACGGATCCGAATCGTTTATCCTTTCTTTTATCGATTGTTGTTGTGTTGAATTTTCTGCTGCATCAGTTGGTATCAGAGCCATTGAGTCTACCGTTGTGCTAGGCTCATCGATCCACAAACCATAACAAACTACTTCTCCCTTCTCCATCAGATATTCACCTTTCGTATTTCTCCCAAAAAAAAAAATAAATCAAATTCTCATGAATCCCCAAAACAAAATTTCCTCCTACCTTTCATTATTTTTCAATTACGATTATGTGTCGGACCCGGTTATCGTTGACTTTGATAAGCCACCAATTTTCGATGAGGAATATGTGACGGAACCTGTTATCGTTGATTTCGACAAGCCACCGGTTTTCGATGAAGATTTGTTCCAGAACGAGCAGCATGAGAGGAACTCAATTTTTGAAGATTATTTCTACGATGTTGCTGTGTTTCATCATTCAACGGCATCTCCAACTTATTTGTTCCTCAAAGCTATCAAAATTCGAGGACGAATTTTCTCCACACTGAAGAGAATGATGCAGGAGATATTATTGGAGATTTTCTTGAAGACTTTTTATTTTAAAAATATTCTTGTAATTAATACATGTTATTTTATTTCCTTTTAGTTTATATGTAATTAGGTTATTAATTATTTTATGATTTGAATTTTAAATCAAATCTAATTTCCTTTTTAGATAGGTTTTTAATGTTTTAGGATTCTTTTGATTTTTAGGATATTTGATTTCTTTTTTATTTAGGATTCTTTTCCTTTTGTTTAGGATTTTCTTTTTAGTTAAGTTTTGCAATTCTATTTAAGTAGATTGTATTAGAGTTTGAAAGACAGTTTTTGATTAAATAAAATTCAGAGATGTTTCTCAACTATCCAATTACATTATCCTTCGTGCGCGAAGTCGATTATCGTATTTGAAGCCTAATAATCCGGTATTCGTGCGCGAATCAACGGAGCATTAGTAGGGTTTGTTTCTGGTATTCGTGCGCGAATCAACGGATCCGAATCATTTATCCTTTCTTTTATCGATTGTTGTTGTGTTGAATTTTCCGCTGCATCAGAAGTAAACACAACAAAGAAAATAAATAGTCATGTAGATGGATTGAAAGAAGCATAAGCAATAACAGTGGGGTCTTTTTCAAATTTAGCCATTTGTTCCTTGGACATTTCAACCCATGCTTCTATTCCTTCACCGTCGCTAGCGTCGAAGAGGGACACACAGATGTTATCATCATCTTCACTGTTGGGAAAAGCAAACCACACTGGCTTTCCCCACCCAAAATCAGCTTCGTAAAATGGAAGTTTACTGCAACCACTAACAAAAATGAACCTCTTTCTATTACTACTGCTTGCAACATTATGATCTCTTATGAAATTTAAGTACATGCTCTTTCGAAGAGCATTTCTTATATAATCATCGTTAACCATTCTTAATAATTCACGAAGTTTTACCGCCAAACTGTTACAGTTAGTTATCTCCTCTTTTGGCCAATTTGATATTATTACTGTGCAGATATTCCCGATACATTGTTCTGATATCGGTGGATCGATTCTTTTTCGCAAATTGACAGCAATTGCTGCTACAAATTCTTCTTCTTCTAATTTCGTAGCTGCGATAGCACTCCACATAAGCACAAACATGGCCTCAAAACGTGTTACTCGACTGCCAAACGTTTCCTGCAAAGCCATTATTTTAGATTTCTCAAATACAAACCTTTTTGTTCTCTTTCCTGAAGAGTGTTCTTTCAGCTCTGATTCACCGCTTTGGGGAATTGTTATGATGTTAACAATTTCCTGATCAATATTACTTGTCGGTAAGACTAACCAATCGTGTGATGGGAAGAGAGAGATATCCTTTATTGTATCATCACCACCACAAGCAACCATAGCCCAACTTCTGATAAAGTGTGCTACTGCGGCTGCATCAACAATAAAATGACCAAAGCAAAAACTGATTGCCACCCCACCGCTTTCAAAGTAATTGATCTGAATAGCCAAATTGAATTCAATTGCGGACATTTCACGGGGCTGGTAAGGCAATAGCTGTTGCAACAGATCAATTTCTGGTTTTTTAAGAACCTCAGACATATCTCCGGCTACGTGGGCTTCAACAAAGGAAACACCATTGTCATCAGAGTCAATAAAATTATCTTTGACTCTTCCTGCAAAAGGGTAGTAGTAAGTTAATATTTTTGATAGGGACTTTTTGAGCTGATCGGAACTTTTGGGTCCTCTCGAGTAAAATAGAGTGAAGGGGACAAAGAAGTTGAAATTAGACTGATCAATATGAGAGAGCTTATAGATTCTTAGATGGTTTGGGGTTGAAGAAGATGGTTTGATGATTTCTCTAGAAATGATACACACCTCCAGCTTCATGTTATAGATGGTAAGAGAATTAAGAAAACTCAGTGAGGTTCTGCATATTCAATGCAAACTGCATCTGGTGTGAAATTTATATACCTACCATGTATGACGAGGCTTGATTCAAAGAAATGTAAATATTTAATTAATTAATTAATACAACCTCCACGTCTTGCACATTACCATTAATTAATACATATATTGCTAATTAGTCAAATGCTATCCTACTCATATTAATCATTTAATCCTATCCTAATTAACTAATACACGCATTTTCTATAGAAGATATGATCATTCAAATCATTCAAAAAGGAAATTCGGTCACGTGTTAAGTTTCTTGTTGAGTTTGGTCATGTCTTCTATAGAAAAGTATAAATAATGTCACCATAAATTCATATGATTGTGAGATCAAACAATATATATACGATCTAAATATCATCTACCATAACAAGAGATAACAACTCGCATATGCTTGTAAAGGACTTAAATCGGCTGTCAAATTTATGTGTCCCAATTTGTGTCCAACCAACCAAATTGGAACATGTGTGCACATTTATGAAAGAAGTTGAAAAAAAAATAATTACATGTGCAATAAATGTGCACACATGTCCCAATTTGGTTGATTGGACACAAATTGGGACACCAAAATTTAACAGCCGATTTGAGTCCGCTTGTAAAATGCAGATTTTGAGATTTGAACCCCTCACCACCAATGTGGAAGAAAAGTGCACAACAACCTATGTGATTTGCAAAAATGTCTTAATTTCATTTAACATTTTTGTTGTGTCTACTATAACAATTATGCTTATCCCATTGAATTAATCTATTACTTATGGCCTTATGGATGAAGAGTTTGATAAACGGTTATTTTTCGGTCAGTCCGGTATTGTTTAAAAAAAAAAAAAATTCATGACCGGAGTTATTGATTATATTATAACTTTGCATGTAGAATAGTCCACAACGTTACGAAACTATACGTAGTTACATAGCATTGTGTTTCACCTTAATTGAATATAATTTATCTATGGCAATGTGATTGTATTCATATGTTTGCCTTCAAATAGAAGTATGACTATGGGTACAAAGAGGGTTGAATTTTCATGTAAAGAGCAACCTCTTCATTACACGAATCTAATTTTTGTCCTACATGGAACTGGTTAACGATTTTATGTAACTTCGATTCTAATTTTTTTTTTGTTTTTAGAATTAACGTAGTTAGAGAATTTATATAATATATTTTCTGACAGTTATTATCATCAGTAAAAAAATTTATTAAATTTTATCAAGATTCTCAGATTCACTTATTTAAGGGATCTTGATAGGCACTATATATGTTTATAGAAAACAGACTCCGTGTGAATTAATTATGAGAAGATCTTAATTTCCGGCATAATATACAAACACTGTCGGACATAATCAGTTGGATCCGAAGTGCCATGACCATGTTTAATTAAGAAGTTCAAGATCTTGCAAATCCATCTTATTTACTTGATCCTGCATTTAGTTTAATAAATAACCAGAAATGACCAGCAAATGCATCATTTTTATTTGATCATCTAGAAGGTCAACTACAACTTCGTTCAAGTTTTATAATGTTAGGATCTTATTGAAATTGGATAATTACATTTTGGTCCTTAAATTTTCAGAAGATAATATTTTTTGATATGAAATATGTATATTAGTTTTATTGGTCCTTAATTTTTTTAGAAATGCGTCAAAATGGTACTGACCAAAAAGGTTTACGGTCAAACACTCAAACCTTACAAATTTGCTTAATAGATTGTTTTGCTACTATTAAAATGCTTGACTGAAAAAGAGACTATTAAATTCAAAAAAAAAAAAAAAAAAAAAAAAAAAAAAAAAAAGACTATTATTGAACAATTACTTTTTACATATGTAAAAAAGAATTATATGCCCTTATATATAATTCAATATTAAAAAATTGACACTAGTTATATAGTGTAAAGAAATAAGAAAAATTTACAAAATATTTAAAGGATTGAAAAATTAGAAAAAATCATTCATATTTTAAAAAAATAAAAAATATTTTAAGAACTCCTTTAAACATATAAAATTATAATACTTGAAAATAAAATAAACGTGTCTAAATTACCTAGACAGGGGGTGAATAGGTTTTAATCAAGTTAATTATCAACTTTTCTTAATTAGTCAATATTTAAAAAATCACTCAAATTAAACAAATATAATCAATGAAATTTAAATGTGGAAAACAATAAATTGCACGTTGATTGATTTATATGAGAAACCCTCCAAATGGGCTAAACTCACAGGCTATTGTGCTAGCCACACACGGTCCTCAAATCTACTACTTGAACGAAAGTTTACAATATAGGTTTACCTCAAGTCAAACCATTATTGATCACTAACCCCTCCACTCTACCTAACGGGCCTTTAATAGTGATCCTAGACTTTTTTGTGCACTAAACCACTTAGTCACAAGGCTTAACTCTAGAAAAAGAACATAACCTAAGTGAATATTAAATGCATAAATGCTAAGTCAACACATTTAATGCTTATCTAATCATGGATGAACATGTTAAGCAATTATAGATATCATGTTCCTACATGTCATATATAAAACTTAGCTATATAAAATAAATGCAATCCTAGATGCAATAACTATCACAATACAACAACCCAATCAATCAATACAAAAATCTCAACTTATAGATAAAAACTTAGTCTAGATGCAAACAAGTCGTAAAAGAAATTTATTGCTAAGTAAGAACACTAAAATGGATGAAGATAGTGTTCTACTTACCAAGTCATATGTGTTGAAGAACACTCATGTAAGAACACATCCTAGATTAGGCTAGACTTCTAGCTTTAGCTACTTCTTCTCTCAAGTTGTCTTCACTCAAATGAGTCACCTTGGTTGAAAGCTCAAGATTTTCCTCCTTTAATCTTCGAATCTCATTTTTATTCTTTATCCTAGAGCTTTCAAATCTTTCAATGTAGTCTTGAAGATCCATATCTTCATCGAATCCTTTTTTAGAGTGAGATGTAGAACTCTCGTCACTAGAGTCATCTTCTACACTTTGCCTCTCACCAATTGAGTCAATTTCCTTATCAAGACATTTGCCATGGTCATTTGATGTTAGACAAGCAACTTCCCAATGAGTAGCTACATCATCCACATCTCTAGCTACTTCTTCATCTATTCATTCTTTAAGGTCACAATTCAAGGCATATTTGCCTTCTTCTACAACTTCCACATAAGAGGCTCCAAAAGCCGTGAAGTTAAATGCAAGTTCTTCATCACCCGAAGAATCTGTTAAGATTATGCTCAATAGTAAGAGTGTAATAATGTAATTGACAATCTTTTCATATTAATAAAGTGATTTCTGATTTAACAAATCTTATAGCATTTATAGTTTAATTATTATAATTGTCAAATTAAATAATCATAAGGTCAAAAGACTATGAGATATAAAGAATTGTTCATACATCTGGATATGTATGAGGTAGACATAATTCTTTAATTAGTCATGAATATTGTTCACAACTTAAGATAAAGGTTGGGCACCTTTACCTTGTTAAAATTGTAGATTCTTTTGCTAGCATTTGAGTGGGATCAAATAAGATATGATGAGTCTAAAATCATCAAAGTGTCTTTGAGTAAAAGAATCTAGTGCACTATGTGCATTGAATAGGATCACAATGAAATACTTTATCTAGAACCGTCAGTAGATAAAAGTTTTTAATTATGAGGACAATCGGAGAGTCTATCTAAATCCTGAGATAAATGATGGACTTATGGTTACAAGTGTTATCATTTGAGCTATCAATGAGTACGATTATATCGCATAGTCTATCCTCGATAGTTTGGTGGTATTCATTTGCTAATCGATATAGGACTTTATTTATAGATATGGACATCATGGCTCTATTTATTAAATGAGTGTATAATATTATCATATGGATGTTTTAAGGTATTGGATATTAAATCTTAAAGTTAAGTTTTCGATAGTGACTATTGAAACATGGCTTATGAACATGTCAAAATATCCAAGTTCAAAGTGTGGTCATATGAGTAAATATGGTAACTAGGAGAGTTATAGATAGTCTATAAGCTCTTGGCAATTACTAATATTATTCATGAGGATACACTATTTCCAATAAGATTGTCTAGGGTTTGAATGAGAAACATATACTTGTTCTATCTTTATTTAAGAGTGGTTAGCTCATTCTAGCTCTTTAGTGGAATGAGCTAAAATTAATAGATCGAACCTAAGTGAATCATTTGTTAATTGTGATTGGGTTATGTCTATTGAAGCTTAAATTCAGATAGCCCGCCAAGATCCTCAATCCACACGGACTTGCATGGATCACTTGATATATTCTACCAAACTAATTATGGGAACATCTAGAATTGTATTTAATATATTAAGAATATAATTTGCACATTATTTATTTAATGGGCTGTTAAATTATATTAATATATTAATGAAAGGCATATGAGCTTGTTTCTTTTAGTAAGAATGGGTCTAGTTCACATGTAGGCTTTTTATTTAAAGTCTAATGGATTTAATAAAAAGGAAAAACAATATATAAGCCCATATACATATGTTGGGTGGCAAGGCTATATATAAAGTCTATTATATTGTTTTATTTTATTATTTAATTAAATGGGAATTATTTATTTATTTATTTATTTAAGAATCAAAAAAAAAAATTTTACTAGGAAATATGTTTCTTAGTATTATACTATTGTTGGTAGCATAATAAATATAAAAGACTTTATTTGGTAAATAGATAAATAAAATGAATTTATTTATCTAGTCAAATTAGGAAGTTTTTGATATAGTCACAAATACACTAAAGAGTTGGATTAGGGTTTGGAATTCAAAAGAATGATATGAGTCATTGGTGGAAATACAAATCTTTTTCAAGTAAGGATTTCGGCCAACCCTAAAAGATTTAGGGGAAGAATTTCGGCCAATCCTATTTTTTTTTTTTTTAAGGATTCGGCCACCCCCTAATTGCTTAAAAGAGAATTTTATTTCTTGCTCAAGAAAAAGAAATCCAATTCTAGAGATAAGTGTGTAATTCGACCAAGAGAAAGAAAAATAGAAAAGACTTTTTTTTTCGATAGTGCACTAGAAGCTTTTACATCAAAAGGCTTTGTGCACTACTTCGAATTAGGTTCACGCGAATTTCGATCAAAATATTGATAATTCAAAAGTAATCGAAAAATTCTTTGTGATCTCTTGAAAGTTTTTGTGACAAACGAAAAAGAAAAAGTTTTTGTTATTCATCCTCACGTACTCAATTCAAGAAATGGAGACCACACTCCTAGGTGATTCACATTCGTGATTGGATTGGAAGTTCTTACGGAATATCATCGACTCAACGTCAATCGAATCACGCAACAAAGGTACGATACTTTTGTTTATATGTTAATTTAATCAAGGGTTAAGGTTCATCTATTAAAAGGGAAAATTTTTTGTTACATACTAAACCTAATTTTCACATTCCGCTGTGCGTATAAACTGTTTTTCCCTACAGAATCTTCTTCACTATCACTATCACTCTCACTCCATGAGTCGGTCATCGCCTTTCCTTTTCACATGTCCTTCAAGTTACTACAATCCATGGAGATATGCCCAAATCCTCCACATTCAAAGTATTAAATGCCTTTTCTTAAAGTCTTCTCTTGGTTTGGCTTGCCATTCTTGAACTTGGTATTCTTCTTGAAGTCATTCCCCCTAGAGCTATAGCCATTCTTTTGTAGCTTCATGAATTACTTAACTCTCTTCACAATTAGTGCAATGTCTTCATCTGAGTCATCCTCCTTCTTATCATGCTTGGAGGTCTTCAAAGCAATACTCTTTTGCTTCTTAGGAAGTGAGGTTGTAGGAGCCCTCATAAGCTCATAGGCTAGGAGTCTTCCAATCACTTCATTTGGCTTCATCTTCTTATAGTCACTATTTTCTTTAAGTGCCGTCACCTTGGATTCAAACCGATTGGGAAGTGACCTTATGATCTTTTGTTTGATCCTCCTATCCGAGTATGGGTCACCTAGTTGATGGCTTTGATTTACGATGTCCATCAACTTCACTTGGAAGTCATTAAAGCACTCATGCTCCTCCATCCTAATTGTCTCAAATTTTGTTTGAAGGATTTGGAGCTTGGAATCCTTAACCACCTCAGTTCATTCATGAGCCGTCTCTAGAATTTCCCATGCCTCATTTGCAATCTTAGTAGTTAGGATCAACTTGTATTGATTGTCATCCATGGCACAAAGGATGGCATGCATTGCCTTGTTGTTCCACTTGGAAGCTTCGAACTCTTGAGTGCTTCATTGTAACTTAGGCTTGAAAACTTCATCTCCTCTTTCGGAGGTCATAATTGGTTGAGTGTAGCCATCTTCTATTGCCATCCATGCTCGGTCATGTATTTGGCAAACATATGACTCCATCTTGCCTTCCCATGAGGTATAATTCACTCTAATAGGCAAAAGGGTCTTATGCTTGAAGAACCCTCGTTTCCACCACTGTTACCACTCATAGTGTTTAGGTGTATGAATATGATGAATGCAAATGTATGTAGCAATCAAAAACACACAAATCTAAGACAAGTCAAAAGCAAGGATCTCCTAAGTATGTCTAGAAACCTGCTCTAATATCAATTGAAAATAAAATAAACGTGTCTAAATTACCTAGACGGGGGGTGAATAGGTTTTAATCAAGTTAATTACCAACCTTTCTTGATTAGTCAATATTTAAAAATCGCCCAAATTAAACAAATACAATCAACGAAATTTAAGTGCAAAAACAATAAAGTGCACGTTAATTGATTTACATGAGAAACCGTCTAACTGGGCAAAACTCACAAGCTATTGTGTTAGTCACACATGATCCTCAAATCCACTACTTGAATGAAAGTTAAACTAGGTTGACCTCAAGTAAAACCATTCTTGGTCACTAACCCTTATACTCTACCCAACGGGCCTTTAATAGAGATCATAGACCTACTTGTTTGTACACTAAACCACTTAGTCACGAGACTTAACTCTCAAGGAAGAGAACACAACCTAAGCGAATATTAAATGCATAAATGCTAGGTCAACACATTTAATGCTCATCTAATCATTGATGAACATGTCAAGCAATCCTAGATATCATGTTCCTACATGTCATATATAAAACTTAGTAATAAAAAATAAATGAAATCCTAGATGCAATAGATACACAATACAACAACTCAATCAATCAACACAAAAATCTCAACTTGTAGATAAAAACTTAATCTAGATGCAAACAAGTCATAAATGAGATTTCTTGCTAAGTAAGAACACTAAAATGGATGAAGATGGTGTTCTACCTACCAAGTCATGTGTGTTGAAGAACATTCATGCAAGAACACATCCTAGATAAGGCTAGATGAGGCTAGATGATGTTTGATGCACATGGAAATGGGTTTGGATGAGTAAAAATGAGTTTTTGGGAGTTTATCTTTCTTGGAAAACACTCTCTTTCAAAGATGTAATTTTTAACTCATCAAAGCATACAAGAGAGAAGTCATCATATATATAGGAACCCTAAATGAAACTACAACATTTTGGAAAAATTAGGCTGGAAACAGGACACTTTGTGTATGGAAAAATACACGCGGCGAAAGCGAAAAGTTGATTTGATATATTTCAAAAAATTTCCTTTTAAAAGAAGAACCTTAACCCTTAATTAATTAATATATAACAAAAGGGTATCGTATCTTTTTCCATATGACGATTGACGCTGTGTCGATAGTAATCCGCAAGACCTTCCAATCCAATCATGAATATGAATCACCTAGGAGTGTAGGCTCCCTTTCTTTGAATTGTGTACTTGGGGATAGATAACAAAAAACTTTTTCTTTTATTAGTCACAATAAACTTTCAAGAGAAAAACGAAGAACATTCGGTTACTTTTGAATTCTCAATCCTTTGATAGAAACTCGCATGAACCTTAATCGAAGTTATGCACAAAGCTTTTTGATATAAAAGCTAGTACTGCACTATCGAAAATAAAACATCTCTTCACCCTATTTTCTCTTGGCCGAATTTCACACCATATGCTTAGAGTTGGATTTTTTTTTAAGAAAAATAAATAACTCTCTCTATGAAATCTAGGGTGGTCGAATTCTATAAGATTGTATATATATGGTGACCGAAATCCTCACTTCAAGAGGATTAGGGTTGGCCGAAATCCTTACCCTAAAACTATTAGGGTTGGCCGAAATCCTCACCTAAAGAGGATTTGTGTTTGTAGGTACCAGCACACTGGGACCTGGGTCATTCATCTCGCTAAATCAAGCACACCATCGTGCATGCGCGGACGTTTCCGACCAAGCATCGGGAACTAAATTACCATACTCAATACCACACTTAGATCTAACAACAAGGTGAACATGTGGGAAGTGAAGAACACACATATAAGAATTTGAAACACAAATGCAAGAGAATAAAACATGCATGAAGGTGTGTGTGTGTGTCCAACTAGTCTCTTCGAGAGTTGAGCACAAGTGATATACCTTTAAAGTGCTCTCGAGCTTGATGATGCATAGTGAAGGCCTAATATACTCTTACACATTTAAACCCTAAATGTGGTTTATCAACGAAATAAGCCAATCAAAATATAAGGAACTTACAATACTATTACCATATTATTCAAAATTTAAATATTGCAATATTATAATTACATATTTTAAATTTTAAAATAAAATATTTGTTTTATTCCTTATAAAAAATGTCTTCTAAAAAAACATGATTATAAAAAATGTTTCAAAAAATATATAATTAAAAAAAATTAAATAATTAAAATAATAAAGGTGGAGGCCGTCTCTTGCTAGTGGAGGTGGCCTCTTCTATAGTGGTCAAGAAAACCAGCCTATGATCTAGTGATCTAGCCCAACGCAATAACGTCAAGCTAAAAGGCGATCCAATGGGCCTATCTCAAACAATATAACCAAAAAAGTCCACATTAACTGGGTCAAAGTGGGCCCATTGACAAGAGCCTAATTTAAGGCCTGCGTCATGCTCCAATCAATTTCAAAATCGGTCAGACCAGTGATGTGAAAAGTCTGTTTTAAATAAAATTCCAACTTGTAAAAATAGAATTGAGTTTTATGTGATAGAAAAAAAATGGACGCATGGGACTGATTGCACGCGCCTGGTGAGTTTCAGAATTTGGCCCTATTTTCGCAAATTAATCTCATGCGCTGCTTGATTCCTCCATCTTGATTTGTTTTCTTCTCATTTTTCTTTTTTCTTCTCCCCTAATCCAAAGTATTATGGAAACCCTAACTGTGAATTTTGTGTTCTCGGCGCAAAATACCCCAAATAGCAATATGAGTGTGGATTCGGTTCCGAACCTTGAAAGTAATGGTATCGCCAAACGAGCTAGAGCTGATTCCAATTGCCTTGGTCGAAATGATGTGGTTAACGATAAGGACAGATCGGAGGCCATGGGTAGTTTTAAATCGAAGCTGATGAATATGAATAGCCCTAGTTCCTGGGCTGGTTCAAGTAATTCAAAGGAGAAAATTAAAATTGAAAATGATGACATCCAGATAACAGAGGGTCCCAATAGTCCGAAGATATCATTATCGGCGAACTTGAAAGAGCAATTGCAGAAACCATGGACAAATGCTCTGATTTTGAAGAATATGGGATGTGCCGATACACTAAATTTTATGCTCACCAAGTTATCGATGAAATGGACTCTCTTAGGGCAGTGGCAACTTACAAACCTTGGTGATGGGTATTTTATGGCTCGTTTTCATGTTAAAGAAGATCTGGAATATGTCCTCACCAGCGGTCCCTGGATCATTGTGAATCAGTATTTGGTGGTGCAAAAATGGAGGCCAAATTTCATTCCAGGCAAAGATCATATTCAGAGAATGTATATTTGGGTCAGACTATCTAAACTTCCAATGGAGTGGATGGATTTAGAATTGCTATGGGTCATTGGAGGAATGCTGGGACGGATGTGTAAAGTGGATCCTGTGACGCTAAATCAGGCTCAAGACAAGTTTGTAAGAATTTGTGTTGAAATCAACATATCCATACTGTTAGGATTATGCTCAATAGCAAGAGTGTAATGTTGTAATTAACAATCTTTTTCATATTAATAAAGTGATTTCTGGTTTAACAAATCGTATAGCATTTATAGTTTGTATTATAATTGTCAAAGTAAATAATCATAAGGTCTAAAGACTATGGGAAAAGAAGAATTGTTCGTACATCTGGATATGTATGTGGTAGACACAATTCTTTAGTTAGTCTTGAATATTGTTCACAACTTAAGTTAAAGGTTGGGCACCTTTATCTTGTTAAAGTTGTAGAATTCTTTTGCTAGCATTTGAGTGGGATCAAATGAGATATGATGAGTCTAAAATCATCGGAGTGTCTTCGAGCAAAAGGATCTAGTGCACTGGGTGCATTGAACTGGATCACAATGAAAAGCTTTATCTAGAACCGTCAATAGATAATAGTCTTTTCATTATCAGGACAATCGGAGAGTCTATCTTAATCCTGAGATAAATGATGGACTTATGGATGCAAGTGATATCATTTGAGTTATCAATGAGTACGATTATATCGCATAGTCTATCCTCGATAGTTTAGTGATATTCATTTGTTAATCGATAGAGGACTTCATTTATAGATATGGACATCGTGGCTCCATTTAATTAAATGAGAGTATAATATCATCATATGGATGTTTTGAGGTAATTGGATATTAAATCTCAACGTTGAGTTTTCAATAGTGTCTATTGAAAACATGGCTTCTGGACAAGTCAAAATATCCAAGTTCAAAACGTGGTCATATGAGTAAATATGGTAACTTGGAGAGTTATAGGCGGTCTATGAACTCTTGGCGATTACTGATATTAATCACGAGGATACACTATCTCCAATATGATTGTCTAGGGTATGAATGAGGAGCATCTTCCTTTTCTATCTTTATTTAAGAGTTCAGTTTTAGCTCTTTAGTGGAATGAGTTAAAATTAATGGATCGGACCTAAGTGAATCATTTGTTGATTGTGATTAGGTTATGTCTATTGAAGCTTAAATTTAGATGGCCCGCCAAGATCCCCAATCCACACGGACTTGCATGGATCACTTGATATATTCTACCGGACCAATTTAAGGGTCCATCTAGAATTGCATTTAATATATTAAGAATATAATTTGCACATTATTTAAGTAATGGGCTGCTCAATTATATTAATATATTAATGAAAGACATGTGGGCTTGTTTCTTTTAGTAAGAATGGGTCTGGTTCACATGTGGGCTTTTTTATTTAAAGTCCAATGGATTAAATGAAATAGGAAAATAATATTAGGCCCATCTTATATATAAGTGGGGCGGCTAGGTTAAGGTTTTGACCTAAAAATATTATTTTGTTTCATTTGTTTTAATTAAATAAGAATTAATTGATTTATTGATTAATTGTTTAATTAAAGAAACAAATCTTTCCTAAAAGTAAAAGACTTGTTTGATAAGTAAATAAATAAATTAGTATTATTTATTTAATCAAATAAGGAGTCTTTTTTTATTTAGTCAAATAAAAGAATAAAAATAAAAGAGTTGGATTAGGGTTTGAAGTCTATAAAGTTAAAAAGAATTAGGGTTGAATTTCAGTCACCCTATATAAGTGACATGATGAAATTCGGCCAACCCTAATTAGATACTACATAGAATTCGGCAACCCTAAAGGAAAAAGAAGAAAAATTCGGCCAACCTATATATATGTTCTTATAGGGTTCGGCCACATCAATTAATTGGTGCTTGAGTTTTTATTTTCTTTCTTCTTCTTCTTAATTCTAAGAGAGTTTTTATTCTAGAGAGACAAAAAGGAGTGAAAAATTATTCTTTGATAGTATACAATTGCTTAAACATCAATAAGCTTGTGTATACGATATCGATCTAGGTTCACGCGAGTTTCGATCATAAGATTGTGAACTCAAAAGTGACCGGAATAATTTTGACATTCTTTTGATTGTTTTGTGACTAACAAAGAAAAGAAAGTATTTGTTTGGTCCATTCACAGGTTTGCAATTCAAAGGAAAGGGAGACCACGCTCCTAGGTGATCCACGTTCGTGCTCGGATTGAAGGTCTTGCGGATTACCATCGACGTAAGTCAATCGGATCACGCGACAAGAGGTAATTTACTTTTGTTGATATATATGCATGTTTATTGATTAAAAGGGTTTAAGGTTCATAAAGGAAAAATTTTAAAAGTCACTAAATCGTCTTTAGTATCGCTTCCGCTGCGTGTAACACTTTTATTTGTTTATTTTTCCCTACACATACCGCTTGTGGCTACTCTTAATGTTGAAGAGAGGTTAATTAAGGTGGAATATGAAAACCTTGGTTCAATTTGTTTCACGTGTGGACGCTATGGTCATAGCAAAGACTCTTGTAAGGAAGGGTTGGTGGAGCCAATTCATGAAGAACATGAAATCATGTGTAATAAGACCTAGGAAAATACTGAAAAGAAAATGCCTGCTTATGGTCTATGGCTTTTGGTTTCGTATGGTAGGCAGGGTAGTAGAGGGTTCAAAGGAAGGAATGGTAATGTAGGTGGTCAAATAAATAACAATTCTGGTAGTGGTCAGTCGAATGGGAAACAAACTGGATCAGGGAAAAATGTAAGCATTATCTCTTCTAATGGGAAAAGATTTGTGGATGAGGCTGATGATATTTTGAGGGGTAAAACTTTCAAAGAAAGAAGCAATGCTAAGGCCAAGAATCTAAATGTGAGCAAGACTCATATTGCAAGCACGAGTAGTGGCTCTTGATTTGGTATTTTAAGTGAAGAGGTTGATATTACTATGGCTGAAGGTGATGGTCAGGTGAGTAGTAAAATTGGGACAGGTGGAAAGACCAAAGACAAGGTTGTCCTTATAGATGTTACTAATCAGAATAGTTCCAATAACATTGTAACTCCCAGATCGTTCTCTCAAAATAACAAGAAAGTTGTTAAAAGGGGGAAGAAACATGCAGTAGTGGTAGGCTTGCTGGAAGATAACCGGAAAAGAGTGGATTTTTTTAAGAAATCCTTTGGGCTTGATAAGATTATTTCTAGTTTTATCCCAAATCCTTGTGAGCCAGATTCTGAGGCGTTAGATAACGCAGCTATTTTGAGACAGCTCTATAGTGATGTTAATAATTTTGATGGTAACTCTACTGAAAACAGAGAGACAGGGGATGGTCCAAGTATTGTGAAGAAGCTAGGGCCGACTATGGACAACTTTGATAGAGTGGCCTCAGAACTTGGAGAGGCTATGGCAGTAATATCAAAGTAGGTTTCCTTTTTTTTTTTATCCATGATCTATATGTGGAACGTAAGAGGAGCGGGGAAGAAGGTGTTCTCTAGGAATATTGTGAATACTTGTGGGATGCATAATTTTGAAATTTTGGCGGTTCTTGAACCAAGAATTAGTGGCTTTAAGGCTTTAAGTGTCATTGGTCAACTAGGTTTTTCTAGCAAATTTGTGGTGGATGTAGAGGGTTTTTCAGGGGGTATACGGTTACTATAGAATGATAATTCTATTAAATTGCAGGTGATTGCGAGTTCCAGACATAGTGTTATTGCTCTGGTGTTCGATAAAACTTCTTTGTGGATTCTTACTATGGTTTATGCTAATCTGTGTGTTACTTCTAGGAGGGTGTTATGGAATTACCTCGATGATATCAGGAATTGTTTTTTTTATTTTTTTTTGCCTTGGGTGGTGGCTGGAGACTTTAATGAAATTGTGAACAACTCTGAAAAGAGAGGGGGGAGAAATAGTTTTTCTAACAATGGTTTCGATGACTGGATTGATAGAACAGTTTGGTGGATTTGGGATTTTTGGGTCCGAAATTTACTTGGATGACCAAAAGGGGCATTGGTGAGGAGATTTGGGAAAGACTGGACAAAGCACTTTGCTCAATGGACTGGAGAATTCAGTTTGGGGAGGGTTTTGTGAGACATCTACCTAGAGTGATGTCTAACCATTGTCCTATTCTCATCCAATTATATAGTAATCATATCCTGAAGCATAGTTGTAAACCTTTCCGTTTCAGGCTATGTGGCTCAAACACAAAGACTTTGAAGAACTGATCCGTAATAATTGGAGTCCTCAATCTGCCTCTATTACTGATAGGATTCATAATCTCACAGGTATTCTTAAGGATTGGAACAGGGAAAATTTTGGGAATATTTTTCACAATAAGAGGAGGTTGTTAGCAAGGATCCAGGGGGTTCAAAAGTGTCTCAACAATAATGCGTCCCTTTTTCTATCGGAGCTGGAAGTTACTCTTTTGAATGATTACAGGACCATTTTAGAGCAAGAGGAGATTTTCTGGCAGCAGAAATCCAGAAATTGCTGGCTCAAGGAAGGTGATAAAAATACTAAGTTTTTCCACCTATCCATGGTTACCAGAAGACGTAGAAATAAAATTGAGAGTCTCCGAAAAACTGATAGGAGTTGGACGGAAGATATCAAGGAGATGAAAAAAGAGGCGGTGCACTTTTTCCAAGAGCTTTTCCTGGAGAGAGAACACTCTGGTAACTTTTCTAACCTCCCTATGTTTTTTCCTAAGCTTTCTGCGAACGAGGTGTCTACCCTTAGTGCGAGTGTTAACGATCTTGAATTAAAGCAGAGTGTTTTCAGTATTGGGGGTTTAAAGGCTCCAGAACCTGACTGTTTTCTAGCAATTTTTTTCCAAAAATTTTAGAACACTTGCAAGACTGATTTGATGATTCTGGTTTCGGAGTGCTTCAGGAGAGGTCGTGTGCCTAGTGATATCAATAATACATTGATTTTGCTTATCCCGAAAGTTCCTAACCCAAACAATTTGACTCAATTTAGACCGATTAGCTTATGTAACACTTCATTATAAAATCATTAGTAAAATCCTTGTGCAGAGATTAAGAAGAGTTCTTCCGGATTTGGTTAGCCCTAATCAAGTGGCGTTTGTGCCTGGGAGATAAATCCAAGACAACATCATTGTGGCGCAAGAGGTTCTTCACAAGTTTAAGACTATGAGAGGTAAAAGGGGTTATATGGCATGGAAGATTTACTTAGCTAAGGCTTATGATAAGCTTCAGTGAGGCTTCATCAAATCTGTTTGGAAGAAGTGGGTATTGAAGGTGAGCTGAATAATTTATTTATGAGCTGCATTTCTAATATCAACTATAAGGTAATTGTTAATGGTGAAGTGACTAAGGGTTTCCAACCTAAGTGTGGGATACGACAGGGCGACCCCTTATCCCCTTACATCTTTGTTTTATGTATGGAGAAGCTCTCCCACATTATTCAACAAAAACTTCTGGATGGAGTTTGGAAGCAGGTGAAGACCTCAAGAAAAGGGCCTGATATCTCTCATTTGTTCTTCGCAGATGATCTCATCCTTTTTGGTCATGCCTCTCCAACAAGCTACTACCATGAGAGAAGCTCTTGACATGTTCTGCGATATCTCTGGTGAGCAAGTTAGTTTTTCTAAGTCTAGAGTTCATTGCTCGAATAACATTAACCATAATACCGCTAAAGTTTGGGCAGAGATATATGGTTTACCCTTATCTCAGAAGTTGGGGAACTATCTGGGCGTCCCCTTTATTCATGATCGTGTCACAGAGGGTACATACAACGAAATCATTGAGAAGACCCAAAAAAGGCTAGCTTTTTGGAAAAGTGTTTCCCTTTCCTTTGTAGGGAGGTGTACTTTTATAAAAGTTGTGTCTTCAGCCCTCCCTACCTATGCAATGCAGTCTATTAAGCTCCTTTCGGATGTGTGTAATAAACTACTATCATTATTAATATTGTTAAAACCAGTATCCAAAACCATGAAACCATTTAACAAATAACAAGTTCCAATTTGAATAGAATTCAAATAAATGTTCAAATTATTCCCATGGAAATTTAAAGCATAATCTAGGCTAAGAAGAATAGTAACAGAGACTAAGTTTCATCGGATCTCTGGTGCATACAACACATCATAGAGATATAGGGTTTTGCCATTGTGAAACTCTAGTTTGCACGTGCCTATACCCTTGACTTCCACTCTTGAGTTGTTTCCCACATATATCCACTTTGTTCCTTGTGGGATCCGACGATATTCCACAAATGCTCCCCGGTCTCTAGCTACATGGTCTATTGCTCCTGAGTCTACAGTCCACAAAGGACGAGATTCAGTTAGTAAAACAGTGCTAGAAACATAAGCATATTTGTTTATGGAATTGGGTTTTACCTTTTTCGGCTCAGTGCATTCACGAGTGAAGTGACCCAGTTTGCCACAGTTATAGCAAGTTGTCTTAGCCTTATCCTTCTTAATTCCAGCACGTTTGCCTCTCTTCTGTTTTCCGATCCTAGCTTTCTTATTGTTAACATCAGGACCTTTTTCCCTTCTGGAAAGGTTTCTTTCCTCTATTGCATTTTGGGCCCAAAGCCTTACGTGAGTCCGGTGTCACCATATAAAGCTGGCCAGAAGCCTTAGCAGCCTCTAGGCGCTCGGCTTCTAGTTCCAGATGGCGCGAGATATCATCAAAAGTTTTGATGCTATCATTGTGCGTCATATTGATATTCATGTGTTCCCAACTATCAGGGGGAGATCGGATAACAGCTTGAACCTGTTGCTCATCAGTCAGGACATGTTCTGCGCTTTTCAATTCACGTATCATGTTTGACATCTCTTTAAGGTGTTGCCTCATTGTATGATTTGGTGCTTCCTATATGTGTCGAACTTGATAGTGAGCCTTCTAAGTTTAGTGGTTGAAGTACCACCAAACTTATCCTTCAGGGCAATCCACATTGCTTGAGCAGTGTCATACTCCTCAAAACCACACATCAGGTTATCAACCATACCGCTCAACAACGTTATGCGAGCTATGCTGATTTTTTTTTTTCCAAGCTTGGTAAGCCTCCAAGTCCCTTCTGTGTTGAGTAGTAGTTCTTGCTGCAGGTTCAATCATGGTGTTGGTTATTGTTTCAAGAGCCTCTTGCTCTATAAGGATGTAATGAACTTTACGGTGCCAAATGTCATAATTGTCAACATTCAGTTTCTCTCCTTTGTTCAATTCGGCCACAATGTTTTTAGTAGCAGAAGACATTTTCTGTAATTTAGATAAAAAAAAAAAAGATGTATTTTTAGCTCTAGCATATTTCAAATTCACACTTCTTTTATTGCATCAAACATTTACACTAAAAAATATAATAGAATAATATGTAGGAATAGATTCGAAAATCAATCGAGGCTTCTAATCATCATCTAATTCCAATATTAAAAACTAGTATATATAATTAGTGTATATTGCGCAACTATAACAGTTCTAATCAATTCATAGAAGTCCCACTAAACAAATATAATTATTATTAATCAATAACATTCAAGCATGATTCAATAAGTTCAAAGGAAAATTTAAATAAACATAAATAAACCAAATAGTTCATAATGTAAATCTAATAACTATTTTTGAAATAAGGAACTTTGAACTTAATTCTATCATGCGTTTTGTAGAAACATCTATCACACTGAATGCATAATTTTTCTGACTTCTTAACCCTTACAGCTGCCACTTTTCCAAACCAAGGACCCTTTTCGCGTGTGCAATGACCCATGTGTTTTGCACTACGAATGTTTGAAAACATGCTCAAAGCTGCAGTATGTCTCATGTTCATCATAACACGACGTTCCTCTGCTATTTCTATTTCAAGAATAACATCACTAAGCAAGTCAATTTTGTCTTTATTAATGTTTTCAAGAATAATGGGCTCCACGTATTGCAACTCTTGTGGGAGAGCTCTTAGCAATATCTTCGCAATTGGGATCCAATACTCAAAGGTAATGAGATTTCTAAATGACCACAATTTTTCCACTCTTTTCATAAATAACCAAATATTTTCATGAAGAGAAATTTGAGAATTCATTTTAAATTCTCCTAAATTCTCTAAAAAAAATAAGCTTTCTCTTGATCTTCTTGAGGGAAATAAATTTGATCATTTTCTATCTACACAAAAAAATATATATAGTTTCAGAATAATTTTATAGAGAAAAATTATTATTAGGACCAAAAACATGTATATATATTATAATCTGGTATTCTGACTGGATCATCTTTTTGTACTGTGTGTATAACAATAAAAAATATTATAATTTTTTTTTTAAGTTGAGCGCTTTCCCGGTGTACGTCTCACTAGAAGTAAGCTGCAAATTATTTTTCTTCAGAATTGATGCTGCATCCAATATCTTTTGCGAACGATTCCTTTCTATAAAAAAAATTGCATGCCATAAAAAAAACCGTATGCACAGTAGATATTTTGAAAACAAAATTTTGTGCAGGCCTATTGAGAAAGAAAAAAATTGCGCACAGTTTTTCTACAAAATTTCTGGACACAATTTCTAAAAAAAAATTTCCCATACTGTTTATTGCAAATATTTGGACAAAATATATGATGTATACAACTCAAATTAATTGCTGTGCACAATTGAAAAAAAAAAAAAAAAAAAAAACTCTGCAGCAGTTCTAAAAAATATATATAATTTTTTAAGATAATGTATATATATATATATGTTGTGCACAGATTGCGAACACAAAGAAAATTGGCAAGGCAGGTTTTTCCAAAAAACAAATAATGCACATCATTTTTTTTTTTTAATAATGCACGTTTCTCAACTAGTTTCTGATGCTGTTTGAGTATAATATTTCTCAAAAAAAAAAAAAAAGTATACGATGACAAATAACAATTGGTTCAGTCCAAAAATTACCCAGTTTAGTTTTCTTTGTCAAAACAGTATATAATGTCTATCAAAGAAAACAGCCCAGAATTCAATTTTAAAAAAAACGATCAGATGGCCAAATAGCTTTTCAAAATCTTCTAAAAATTAATCCACATACGAACCCCAATAGAATAGCAAAGCAGAAGTTAGAGACTATATGTATATTAAATATGAATAAAATAAATAATATACACTAAACTAAATGTACGAACAATCTCAAAATACTGCTCTGATACCAATGTTAGATATCAAAGATCATCGCAGCGGAAAGGATACTGGGATTGTTAATACGATTGGTGTCTAATTACAAGAAAAATACACTCGACTCACCGTGCTATTTGTTGTAAGTCAGAGATGACCAGCAAAAGGAGAGAAATAAACTCTATGTATTTAACTATCTGTAAAATACGCTCAGAATGGGATGAATGGAATGAATAGCACACCTTGCTATTTATAGGGTCCAGACTCCTATCTGGATGGATACTGATATTCAAATTTAAATGATATTATATTTAAATTTAATATCATATTTATCATTTTAACCATTTATTTGATCAGTTTGAATTTAACATAATTATCACTATATTTGATAATTAAAATTCAAACTATCAGATATTTTAATCCATATCAGTAACAGTAATTATCAATTAATTAACTGATAAATATATTGAAACACTTGAGCGTATTCCAATAGTTTATATTGTAAAGCTATATGTTTACCGTTTTATAAAAAGACTACCGTTTATATTGTAAAGCTATATGCTTACCGTTTTATGAAAACAATACCGTTTATACTTTAAAGCTATTATTATATCGTTTTATGAGATGTTTTATGATTTACAAATATGATTTTAAATATAACTCCAACCATTTTATTGATATTTATGTGCGTAAATTGTATTAAATGCAAATTCTTGTTTTATTAAATAATACATTGTTGGGATATTTTCCAAAAGGTTTATGAGCAAGGTTTTGAACATAAAGGTTTTACAAAGGCTATTTATTTTACATGTTATACATGAATTTATTTACCGAGTTGACGACTCACCCCCTCGTCACCACTTTTTGCAAATTGAGTTCAAAGATTTAGAATGGATGGGCTTTACATTATCATATGTGAGATTTGTATCGTTAGACGATTTAATACCATGTGTGTACGTATTATAAGGAATCAATTTATTTAATGTTGTAATTACGGTTAGAATCTGGAAGTTTAGTGAATTGGATGGTATCAAGTTTGGGTATTATAATTTGGTGGTTATATTGTTGATGAATCTAATTGTTAATATTTTTTAATTAAATTTTTTTTTAAAGTTCCGATTCACGTAACAACCTGGTCTGTTTGGTACCAGATTTTGGGGTGTTACAATAATAGTATGAATAATAGTCATTAACACATTTGAAATTCTAAAAAAACAAGCACAAGAACCATTTTATAGGTATCATATTGTTTAATATCTCTCAAGTCATCTAATTATTGAAAAACAAATATTGTTGGAACTAGTAATCCTCCCATGGCCTAATATCTCTCTCTCTCTACATAATCGGATTTCAGAAGGAAAAAAAAAGAGAGAAAAAAAAAAACTACCTAGCACGGTTATACTGTGCGGATATGTTGCTGTCCAGTGACGAATGACGATCTCTCTTGCTTATCATTTTTTTTTCTTCTAGAAATACAATTAATTTTACACAACACGTAATGATGAATCAAGACCCAATGATCGCCTTTTGATTTTGTTGAAAATCAAATTAGGGATGATTTCTTCGGTTCACATTTAAGTATTTGACGGATACTTTATTTCAAAAAATAAAAAAAGACAGATACTTTCCCTTTTAAGGCAAATTAAATTGCTAGGAAGCTTCTGTTCTTCCTGTCTTGGTCACCTCTTAAATTGAGTTCATATAATCTAATAATAATCCCTTCTATATTTTCATATATAACCTTCGTATTTTTGTATTATGTTATCTACTCAAATGTATTGCAATTTGACAAGATTATGCTTCTTCATAGCCTTGTTGCTATTTTCTAAAAAGTTTTGAGCAAGTGTGAAAAGTCTAATGGGAAAAGGCAAGACAATTTTGGAGTCTTGGTATTTGTAATTATCACTAAAAAATCTACACAAACTATATTATCATGAAATTCTATAAATATTGATCTCAATCCAATACTACTAAACAATTTTCTGCCCATAAAAGTCTGGATCCAATACCACAATATATTATGGATTTTTTTTAAAAAAAAATATCTTAAAAGTCTAGATTCAATACCACAAGATATTATGGACTTCTAAAAAAAATCTTAAAAGTCATAATCGAATATCACAAGATTTATCTAACTTATGAAAATGTCTCAATCCAATATTACCAGACTTTTACTTCCTAAAATTGTCTATTACACCAGACTTTTAATTTCTAAAATTGTCTATTAAAATCTCAATCCCTCAGGAATTCTTGATTTTAAATTTGTCACATAAAACACAAACAAGTAAATTAGATCTCTCTCAAAACACTAAATTAAAAAAATATATATATAAGTCATTAATATGAGAAAATTTAATTTTGATTCAAAACCCAACAATTAATAAAGAAGCCGAAGATCTACTCTTGGAAGAGCAGATCGTCAGCGGCTCCAAGGCCAAAGGAGGTGAGATCCTCCTCCAGCGGTCGGCTCCTCCATGTTTGCTTTCACGGAGATTATGAAAATCCTCCTCCGGAGAGAAGAAGAAGAAGAAGAAGAAGAAGAAAGCAGTAGACGAAGATGAGAGAATATGAAAACCAGAAAGCAACTTTAAAGTGAAAAAAGAGAGATAAGAAGTTGTTAATTTTTTTTGAAAAACATGGAAAATATGTTTTCCATATTTTTCAATTTTAATACTGGTTTTGTTTTTGTTTTTGTTTTTTGAAAACAAAATGACAAATAGTTAACGAACACATATTCGTAATCGATTTTAGAAAACGAAAACAAAAACAAAAACAAAAATGGACTGAAAAGCAACATCAGGACAGATCCTATGTTTTCCGTGTTTTTCAATTTTAATATTGGTTTTGTTTTCCATTTTATTTTTGTTTTTGTTTTTTAAAAATAAAATGAAAAATGGTTAACGAACGTATATTCGTAATCGTTTTTAGAAAACGATTACGAAAACCGGTTAAAAAACAGTTGCAGAACATACCCTTCAATTCCATTTTTTTTTAAAAAAATGAGGTAAATCGTGAAAATAATAATTATTAAAAAAATATTTTTTTTTTTGGGAAATAAGGACTGAAGAGGTCCACATCCCATCCCCGAATAATAAGGAACCACTCATATCGGATGGTTCTTGATACATTCAGCACAGCCGCACCCACCAGAACACAATACAAACCGCCCATAAAACAGAAACCCTTAACAGTTTTAGGCGCGAGTAAAGCAATACAACTTCTTCTTCTTCACAAACATGCGTACAAGACAAGAATCCAAGCAACAACACAATCACTCTTCAGGTCAGATACTCATCCCTCTCTGCTGGTTTTTTTTTAATATAATGCATTAATTTGTTACTATGAAGAGTATTGATTTGTAAAAACCCTGATGTGAAAATGTGATTGTAAAACCCTTTTGGCAGGGAGTGAGATTGAGAATAGCTTGGGGTCTCATACTGAGAATGGTTTGTGTTTGCTTACAGTAAAACTTTTCTGGGTTCGGTTTCAATTTGCAAGAAAGTGTCAAACGTTTGTGAATTTAACTGAAAAATTGGTACTTGGTTTTAGGAAATTTGGCTGAGACATCCCGGGAAGGTATTGGCAAGCTTCTTCAACGTGCAAAAGCTCGTATGAAACGGGTTCATGACATACAGCCTAATGATTCTGTTGGCATGGTTAGTTCTATGAACTAGATGGAGTTATTAGAGAATTGATATGTTCTTTGTCTTTGGAATTTGCAAACAGCTTTGGTGTTTTCTAATCTGTTTCATTTCATTTTTCAGCCAAAGAGTGGGTCAAGAGTAGACACGAAACAAGAAGTGGATAAAAGAGTGACATGGAATGATATAGATGCTGCAGGGTGTAGTAGAGATACAATGGGAGATGCATCGAGAGACATTGATGAGGGTAGACTTCAGGATGATGGGCAAGAAATGGATGACTCGGATTGGGAAGATGGTTCGATTCCTGTAGCAAATTTCACAGACAATCATCCAGAAAGTCGCATTAAGGGGGTAACCGTTGAATTTGAAACAGCTGATTCAGATGATTCTGTTAGACGAAAGCCTACCCGTCGAGCTTCTGCTGAAGATAAGGTCAACTACACATATTTCAATGGTCTTGGAATTGACAGCCTTCTCTTACTAATTATTCGCAGTTTCTGTGAATGAACTTGACGGTTTCTGCTTTTTTCCCATAGGAATTGGCTGAGTTGGTGCATAAGGTTCATCTACTTTGTTTACTTGCAAGGGGGAGGATAATTGACCGTGTTTGTGATGATCTTCTTATTCAGGTTGACTTTTTATGTATTCGCTTATAATCAACTTAACCTCAACCGTAAACCTCTCTTTACTTTCTGGCTGTGTCTGCACATATGCTTGAAAATAACACACTCTAGTTTATAGATATCTTGGTTATCTTTAGTATTTGAGATTATATTTATTTTCTCTTTTTTGATTTCACATTACTTGCCCCACAAAATGGATGTATCAAAATTTGGAATATAATAATTACATTTGGATGTTTGTACAATTTATCACTCTCCATTTTATTTTTGGTTGAGTATTTATCTTTCTTTTGTTCTCTTTGAAACATGCAAGTACACTGTACACATACATGGAGGTAGGACATTAAGAGTATTTCTTATATTTTAAATTGCAGGCTTCTCTACTTTCTGTCGTACCAAAACAGTTGTTGGAGATATCAGAGGTTTCACAACTTAATGTGAAAGCTTTGTACTACATTGTCAAGTGGGTATGATTATATATATCTTTTTACTGAGCAAGTCCTAGTTTTCATTTTTGTGATTTATTGCCCTATTTTGTTGATGTTTCTATGTAAAACTTGCAGTTTCATGACAACTTTCATGTTAGAAACTCAGTAAGCACAGGGAGATCCTTTCATTCAGCTTTAGCCCATGCTATTGAACATCGTGAAGGCAGTCCAGAGGAGGTAGTTCCCTGATCTCTTTTTCTATCTGCATGAAAATGTGGAATGCTATTTTCAATTTAAAAAAGGATTTAACATATTCTGTGATCAACAAGTGATCTGTATTCAGGATTGGCTTATTTCCTTTAATGTTGAATCAATTCTTTTCATGCTGTATTTCTTCCACTAAATACAAGTTTTGACACAAGCTTGTGTCAGTTCGATCAATAAGGTTTGACAATAAACCTTGCAATTAAATTTGTTTTTTTTCTCTTATTTCCTCTTTATATATCATTTATTTATTTTTCTCTCATTTCTCTCATTTTATTTTCTCTCATTTCTCATCCATTACATTTTCATCTTATTTTCTCTGTCCTCTCTTCCCTCTTCATGATTCAAATCCAAAAAAGATGCATCATTACTTCTTTTCTTGTATTGTACAAACTTTCAAGTAATTGCAGCTCTCCTTAATTGTTCAGTGAGACTCAGAACTTCTGCTTCATCAATTCACTCAACTACTTATATGTACAACATTTTTTACTTTTTCTTATCTCTTCTTTTTGTTAATAAATCTAAAATATACAACTTTCAACAATTGCATTATGATCCCAACCATGTTGACAATCGAGTAGCCTACTAGTACATCTAATAGATCCAAATAGCTATAAAGTAGAAATAGGAGAAAGATTATGCAATGGAAGAAATAGGAGAAAGAAAATGGAAGAGAGAGAGAAAAGGAAATGAAAAGTAAAACAATTGATTGAAGAGAGGTAGTTCAATCTAGATTATTGAAACCTTGTTGATCTAAAAGGACACGAACTTTTGTCATATTTTGTACAGAATTTTGGGGTTGCTTATCCTGTGCCTTATTTGTTGCTTGTGAGCATATGTGTCCTCTAGTGCGCACATTCTGATTTTACAAAACTTGTGTTAATTTTTGTATACTTTTTTTTTTTGTGTGTGTGTGTGTGTGTGTGTGTATTTGTATACTTTTCATTTGCTCATTAGCCTGTAAACTTCATACACTAAATTATGACTTGCATTAAATTATGTTGTGTCTAGATTTTGTTCAACTTAGGATGTGTTGGCCTGAGAAATTTCATATTGTGTTAATTTATATTACACGTATTGACTTTCTAATCAATGAATATATATGATCCACTTCCTCAGATATTGTGATAAATTATATTAAATTTATTCACTTTCTATTTAACTAGAAATTAAGTGTGATGAAAGAATGAATAAAACAGATGTACAATATTAGTTACCCTCTGAGGAAGAATTACATTGTCAGTTTCCTTGCAGATTGCAGCATTGTCTGTGGCATTGTTTAGAGCTTTGATGCTTACAACCCGGTACGATTATATTAAAACTATGGATGGCATATCTTGTTTGCTGATGAATCAATGCCTTTTGTTCTTTTTCATTTTACTGTTTCTTGCTTCAAGACAGTATTTAGTTGTTGGTGAAGTACAGTTTTAGAATTACTTATGTTTTCACCTTTTCATCCAGTGATGGTTTTAAGTGTTATCTATCTCTCTCTCTAAGGTTATTAATTATATAATATTAAAGCTATTATTGTTTTCAGTTTTGTGTCTATTCTGGATGTTGCTTCCTTA
Source organism: Acer negundo (assembly GCA_035582765.1). Taxonomy (NCBI): domain Eukaryota; kingdom Viridiplantae; phylum Streptophyta; class Magnoliopsida; order Sapindales; family Sapindaceae; genus Acer; species Acer negundo. Next base: position 18,915,604 of record CM069241.1, on the reverse strand, counting down.
AAACCTGAGGCTGACAAAAATGAATCTCCAAGTCGAGATGGCGGAGTGGCTAGGGGGATTTTCAGTACTCCAACCCTGATGGTTCCTAGAAGGCCCAGAACAAAAGTGGTTTCTACATCTCCTGTTGATTCTTTTTCAAGCAGTAAAAAGAAGAATGCATGTAAAGAATCATCAAGCTGTTCATCCAAATGTATGAACAGCAACACAACAAACAACGGCACTCGACCTAAAAGTTCTTCCTTGGCTGATAAGTTGAATGCTAGAAAATCAGATTCACCTTCTGTCGCATGCCATGATAACTCTAAAGCATGCCTTACCAATGAGTCTCAGGGTGTGAAGAGGAAAGGGAAAGGTGATTTTGAGTTTGAGATGCAGCTGGAAATGGCTCTTGCTTCAACAGCTGTTGGGACTCATAAAAGGAACAGAGGGTCATCAAGTGTCTCTTCTCCGGGGGGAAGTAAACAAATCTCAACTGTAGAAACTTCAACTTCTTTCCAGGGAATCTCTACTGTAGTTGGATCAAGGAAAGTAGGATCTCCACTATATTGGGCAGAAGTATACTGCAATGCTGAGAACTTGACAGGAAGATGGGTGCATGTTGATGCTGCCAATGCAATCATTGATGGTGAGCAAAAAGTAGAAGCTGCAGCTGCTGCATGCAAAACATCTCTGAGATATGTGGTTGCTTTTGCTGGTTGTGGAGCCAAAGATGTGACCCGCAGGTTATACATCCTCCATGCAATTGTTGATTCTTTGAGTTTACGTATACTTTTCCATTATATATACATATATATATATATATATCTGTATCAGTTGATGTGGTTTTGAAAAAAGACTGTGATATGATTTACTACTAATTAAGTTTTACTTTTGGATTATCCTTTCTACAATAGTTTCCATTTGCATCTCTAATGAACTGGTGCACTTTGTTGTGTGTGTTTACTGCAAAAACTGAATTGGTTCATTGGATATCAGTTAGCTCTCAAGTCTACAGAAACTTGTTTTGATCCTAATATTTATTTATTTATTTATTCTTCTGTTGTGTGTCTTCTTCTACTTGACTACTTGTAGTGCAGTCTTACAGATGTGACTTTATTAAAATCATTGTATATCTTAAAGAAAACAATATCCGCAACTAATGCTAATCATTTGACTGCATTGCTCGTTAGCATTTAATCCGTAAAAGCCTAAATTCGCCGATACTCCTATTTATTACGAGAGTAGACTACTTGTAAGATTTTCTTAACACGGCCAATTATACATCCTTGAAGATTGAGATGCAACTCAGATTCCCAGGATTACTTGAGCAGTCTCATTGTAGGTATTGCAATTGCCAACCTTTTGATGGAAGCATGTTTGATTAGTGTTTAACGTCTCTTTAGTAATGGATGCATGTTTCATTTATGTTTAACACCTCTTTAAGAAATCATATCTACAAGTTTGGCTTGTTGTTCAAGTGCAAATGACATTTTTATGTTAGTAGGATGTTTTAATCAATCTATGAAGCTAAGAAATATGTGTTTTCAGGACATGGGTACAGTTCACAATCTTGTTATAATGTTTAAAAGAGAAATAAATAAACAGCTACTATATGAAGTTTAATAACCAAGAGTTGTAGCTGATATGTCATTGCACAGGTACTGTATGAAGTGGTACAAAATAGCACCAAAACGAGTTAATTCTGTGTGGTGGGATGCAGTGTTGGCACCGTTGAGGAATTTAGAGTCTGGAGTCACTGGAAGTACCCATGATGGACCATGTTACTCAAATCAAAATGATTTTTCAAAGCATATAAACTTGTCTGGGAATTCAGTCCATAATATACAATCTTCTGTAAAGAGCTCTTCTACTGCTACCAGGAATTCTCTAGAGGATATGGAGTTGGAAACTAGGGCACTGACCGAGCCTCTTCCCACCAATCAACAGGTTAGTGTGTGATATGTGTGTGTGTTGTCCCAGTTTGAAATCACGGTGAATTAGTGTCAGTTTGGTATTACTTTTGAAAAGTTAAAATCAGCTTATTTTATAATTTTGACAACAAATGATGTTTGGTAAAACTTCCAAAAGTGATTAAATAATAACCTGGCAAGTTTTGACACTTGGTTTTGAGAAGTAAGTAGGGTTACTTTTTGAAAGTGATTATGAAATAATCTATTTCAGCATTTAATGAATGTTTTAAAATATTATTATTATGAAATAAGTTAAAATCATTTATATACCATATTTCATTTCAAAATTAATTATTCTTCTTAAATATTGATTTGATTTATAAAATCTTTTAAATATATTTTTATTGTTCTTATAGAATTTTTTTTTTCTAATTAAATATTATACTTAATTATTGATTTAATATATAATTAATGAAAAAAATGAAGTACGGTTATAAAACCATGTATATTTTAGTCATTGTAACTAATCTCAGCACTTTACAATAAAATTTACCAAACATATGTTATTGCTTTTGAGCTATACAGTAGTTTTAAAAATACAATTAACCAAACATCTGATTAACTTCAAGCTGACAGCTAATAGTGATTATTATAAAGGTTACAGTAATAACAAACTAACCCTTATTGTGATTTAATTAACATCATGAATCCTGAAAAGTCGCTCTAACCACACATATAAATGTGTTACCTTTTTCCTTATGCAGGCCTATAAAAACCATCAACTATATGCTATTGAAAGATGGCTGAATAAGCATCAGATAATTCATCCAAAGGGCCCCATTCTAGGTTTCTGTTCCGGTCATCCTGTTTATCCTAGGACTTGTGTGCAAACGCTAAAGACAAAAGAAAGATGGTTGCGTGAAGCACTACAAGTTAAAGCTGACGAGCATCCTGTGAAGGTCTGATTTGGCTAACTGGATTCTGTTGCATTCATCCATTATTAAAGATACTGCCAAACTGGATTCTCTATAGTTTAATATATTATAATATTTACCTATCCAGGTGATAAAGAATACTGCAAAACTCAAGAAAGTACAAGTTTCAGAAGTTGAGGATTGTGAGGAGGTTGATTCCAAAGGAAATATTGAACTTTATGGAAAGTGGCAACTGGAACCATTGTGTCTGCCTCATGCTGTTAATGGGATTGTTCCAAGGGTGAGTTGCTACCATCATAAGAATTTCCTTTTGCTAATTAGACCTCAAAATTCATCTGTTTCTTTGATTTCAGTTCTTTATGAAATTGTATGTCACTGACAGCCAACTTCCATTTTAATATCTAGAATGAACGTGGTCAAGTTGACGTTTGGTCTGAGAAATGCCTCCCACCTGGGACAGTCCACATAAGGCTGCCAAGGGTATTCTTCGTGGCCAAGAGACTGGAAATTGATTATGCACCTGCCACGGTTGGTTTTGAATTCAGAAATGGTCGCTCTACTCCCGTCTTTGATGGTATTGTGGTGTGTGCAGAATTTAAGGACATTATATTGGAGGTAAATTACATGTATACTTTCTGGGTGAAAGCATTTTTGCAGAATGTTAAAATCTTTGAAAGGTAGTGAAGGAACATTATAGTCAAAAAGGCGTCATTTAGAGTTGAAAACTAACATATGAAAAGGTTGCAAAAATTTCAGTATTGTAAAGCTTTAGGCCTTTTTCTTCAATCAATAATTGCAATTTTCTTTTTTCCCATTCATAGAATGTCAAAAATCAAAATGTGTGGGGATGTGTGAGATGAAATGGTTAATTTTTTTTCAATTGTTTTCATCTAGTTGATACTTGATACCCTTCTGTTCGTTTGTGAATTTTTACCCAAATTAGCGAAAAATGCTTTATACAAAGTTTGTGTTGATAACGTGTTCACCAGGCATATGCAGAGGAAGAGGAGAGAAGACAAGCGGAAGAGAAGAAAAGAAAGGAAGCACAAGCTATTTCTAGGTGGTATCAACTCCTATCTTCAATTGTAACTAGGCAAAAGTTGACCAACTGCTATGGCGAGGGTTTGTCGTCACAAATGTCCACCACTGGCATCCAATACACTTGGAATGACAAGCCAAATGTTCCGGTGGGTGGTATTCAGGAATCTCCAGAATTCTCAAACATGGATACACAGTATACGAAACATTGTGCTTCTATGGTGGAATCAGAAGACCATGAGCATGTATATCTAGTAGAAGATATGAGTTATGATCAAGAGAACTCTGTGAGGACAAAGCGATGTCATTGTGGCTTTTCAATTCAAGTGGAGGAGTTATAGTATTGCAGCCATTGCTGTTGAGATGCTATTTTGCTTTTTTTTTTTTTTAACTCATCTGATTGTGCTTTAAACAACCTCTATGATATAAACTTGTTTATTTATGAGACTCTTATTATTATGTAAATTATGGGACAAATTGTAAACCGTTTAGTTAAAACAATATTTGACTGTTGAGATTGCACCAAACATTTATTTATAATATAAGCACTTTAGAAAAATACTGTTGCAGTGCCAAGGCATTGGAACTGTCAGCGGAGGAAATTTTTGCATTGAGAAGCTTCCTGATTTCATTGTAAGAAGTTGAAGCAGCAAAAGATGGGGAAAATGGATATAGACTACATGGCTTATAAATATGCAGAGATATGGTTCAGACACCACCATCGACAAAGTTGAAAACTGATATGATCATATGAGAAATCTGCAGTTCATGTTGTTTAAAGACATGAATAATTGTTAATTTTCTGCTGCTGACAAATTATGTTATAATAATTTACTCATTAGTTAACATAGTTTTGCTGTATGATGTTAAATATATATATATATACAACATGAGTTAGAATACTGTTATTAAAATAGTTGGGAATACGTATCAATTAAGTTTTTATTTATTTTAAACGTTTTGGCATTTTAATAAGGAATATTTCTATTTTATTCCCTCTAGTTTTATATAATTCTATTTTAGTCCAGTAGTTTCTAATATTATCATTTTTTTAGTCCTTTTGTAACTGTTTCTGTTAAAAGTACAATTCCTGACATGGGCAAAGGGCAAAATGACCTTACTGCCCTTGAGTATTGATGATACCAGTTAAAAGACCCTAATGCCCTCCAATTTTATACCTATATTAATTAATTAAAAATTTTAAAAATAACAAAAATTTTAAATAAAATAAATTTTAAAATTTTAAAAATGGATTTGATTGGATCTCCACCAAATACAAAAAATTAACAAAAATTTTAAATATAAAATTTTTAAATTTTAAAAATGGATTTAGATCTCCACCAAATACAAATATATATATATATAATAAATAAATAAAAATGTACAACAGTTAAAATAAAAAAAAAAAAATTTAATTTCATAAATTGATTTGGTGGAGATCCAATCCACCAAATAAACAAAACAAAACAAAAATTACAACATCTAAAATAATTAAAAATTTTAATTTTAAAATTGGATTTGGGATCTCCACCAAATAAAATAAAATAAAATAAAAAATTACCCCTAAAAACCAAAAACCAAAAACTCTCTCTCTCTCTCTCTCTCTCTCTCTCTCAAACACCAAGATCTGGAATCAAACCTGGTTCTGGGTTTGAACCAATAAACCAACCCAACCCCACACCCAAACGATCACCACTAGTCCACCCCCACCTGAAATCACCACTATCAACGTCCACACTGACGCCTACACCCACACCCTACTAGAACCAACACACCAACATACACACACTATTGGTGTGTTGGTGAGAGAGAGGGAGAAGAGAGGGAGAAAAAGAGATATTTCTGGGGATTGATTCAATGCTGATTGTTTGTGGTGAACTGGTTGAGATTAGATTGAGTGAGAGAGAGATTGATTTCCAAAGAAAAAAGAAATCAAATGAGAGAAAGAGAGAGAGAGAGAGAGAGAGAGAGAATAAGATTAGTTTTAGTATATATATATTTTTGTTGAAGAAATTTATTATTATTTTTTAATTAGTTTTATATATATTTTAATTTTAAATTTAATTAGTTTTATTTTTTTTTTCTATTTTTTTTATTTAATTAAATATAAAATTACCATGTTGCCCTTCAACAGAAACCGTCTAGAATCTTTGAACATTGTTTGACCTTTTTATCGTCGTTTGCTTGACGAAATTATGAAAAACCCTAACGGAATTGGATGAAAGCAGTGGACTAAAAAAAACAATACTCAAACTAGAGGAACTGAATTCCGGATTACATCAAACTAGAGGTACTAAAATAGGAATATCCCTTTTAATAATGCCAATAATCTACGGTGTCTGTGGATGTGCATCAAAATCTGCTTCTATTGCAAGTTCCTACATGTCCAAACCCTATCATTTATAAAGGATTCTCTTGTTCAAATGATCTAACTCTACAACATCAAAATGTGGTCTGAGGGAAGCTGGATCCATGCACCCCCACCCCACCCCACCCCCCCTCTTTTTTTTTTCCATCTCTAAAAAATATCTAGTGGAGAAATAGTTTTTTTTAATCAATTTTTCATTTTTAATTTGATATCTCGGGTCAAAGAAATTTAAAAATTTTTCATTTTAAAATTTCAATATTTAATAAATTAAGGATAAAATAACAATCTTACAGCGGAGAAGATGTGCGTAAGTTTTTAATAAAGTAAAAAGACAAACTAGGAAAGACTGGTGTTATCTTTCATATGAGATGGGATGTTGCACTTGTAATTCTTATTCAAGTGTTGAACTCTGCTGACCTTGAAAATATAGTAGCCAAGCTCTTGTACAAACAACAGAATCCAGAATAATCCAATCTGGGCCCACACAATAAATAATGACTCGATATAAAATCACAATGTAGTTGAATTGTTGAATTGAATTCAACAGTTGAACCTGTTTTAACTTCAACATAATCTGTAAGACATATATATATATATATATAGAGAGAGAGAGAGAGAGAGAGAGAGAGAGAGATTTCAAGTCAGTAAGAAAGAATTACCAGTTCTGTGACTGTGACCCACATGAAAGTGATTCACTCACCCACTTTTGCCATGTTTATTGGTCTTGTCAGACCCAGTACGAGGTTATGCAATGCATTAGATTCTTAAATTTCAAACATTAGTCTAATCATGAGCGTAGTTATAAAGTTGAATGCTAAACTATATATACTACTATCACTATCACTATCACTATCACTATCACTATCACTATCACTATATCATTTCATTTAGAGCATGTAAGAACACATTAGTATAGATGATTTTTTATGCTTATAATTTTAATTACTATTTGTACGTCATTTGTTGAATATAAGAGCATATTCAATATATATGCCGATATGTCACTAGTTCGAAACCTAATATTATATATTTGTATTGGAGATAGCTCTAACACTATGTTTAACGACTATCCGGTCCCATTCTCATCATCAGTTCTCCAACCTCAAAATAAACTTCAAAATAGCACTCCAATTTGACACCAAGCAACAACATATACATGGGAAAACCATAACTCAAATCATCTAGAACTTGACTGAGGCTCCTAGTGGCTATTTCAATAACCTAAAGTTGACAATCAGCTTCATAATTTTGAAACAGTGAAATTGAAACTAGTTTAATTATATTTAACAGTGTTTTCAGGCACAGCATCTTCACTTAGGCACAGAAGAATTGTCACTAATGTTTTTAACTACTGATATATGGTTTCACCAATCAACATTCAAGCTAAATAACATAAAATTAAACTCGTGCAAATCACAGGAGACACAACAAGAAGATTAACCCCAATCAAGGTTAGTATCAAATCATTCTCTACGGGAAAAAAAAAAAAAAAAAGACCATCAAAGCCTCAAAAACAACTACAGCATTAAAATTCTACATTGCAATTACAACACCACCGCCACCAATTTCTACACAACACCAAACAACAGCAGCACAATAAGCAACAACTACTACTACTAAACAAGTAAACCATTATTGTTCAACACTCATTTCAGTGAATGGAGCCTTCACCTTAGGGGGCCTGCCTCTGCCCCGTGCAGTCCCCGCCATTGTCGAGGTTGTAGTGGTTTCTCCGCTCATCATCCCTCCCGAAGGCCTTGCCATTTTCCGCGGTCTACCCCTTGGCTTTCCACTCCCTGTTGTTAGCTTAGGCCTGATTGTATTTGGAGGAGCATTGGGGTCCTTTGGTGGACGTCCCCTAGGCCTAGTCGGAGACAGGGTCATGCCTCCCGGTGACAATGGATCCTTCGCCTTGGGGGGCCTGCCACGGCCCCGCCTCGGTGGTGCATTGGGGTCATGTTTCATGTAATTGTTTTTCCAAAAAACCAGCTCACCGGATTCTTTCATTCTGTTCAGGTGGTGAGATAGCAGCATTGTGTGTCCACCAGGCAACTGCCCGTATTTCGATTCGATGTATTTCGAAATTGATGTCTTGTTTGAGCCATTCTGCTCGTTCAATGATTCAATGGCCGACAAAATCATCTGTGTAATTCAATAACATTGTCATTAGTGAACATAAATACTATGGATTTACAAAATTATACACAGAACACACTAGAAGAGTACAAACTCAATGCAAAAGTGAAATCAATCAAACCATCACTTAAAATTTCACTTTTTTCCCTTCATTTTATAGACATATCATAATATTAAAACATTCAAAATTTGAAGGACATAGAAATTGAAACTTCAAGTGATGAAGAAATAAATAACAATGCTTCAAATGGCTGACACAAACATCTACCAGAAAAACAAAGAGTATCTAGAGTGTACTAGAATCTAAGATCAATGAAGCTGCTTTTTTTTTTTTTTTTTTTTTTTTTTTTTTAATTTAATGAAGGAGACAAAAATTAAAATAAAGGATTAGAAGTGAACTGGGTATCTGTAATATTGTCCAGAAAATCTCATAATCTTCCAAAATTAGACACAAAAAAGTTCATTTTTTTTAAAAAAAAACAAATATTTGTTTGATAATAAAGAACCCCTTCACTTTAAAAAATTGAGTATAAACAAGAATTAGAAGCTTATCTGAAAATTTTCTCAGACTTTTATTTTTTCTTGCCACCCAGAAAACAAAAACAAACAAATTAAAAAAATTTAAAAAAATTATTAAAGTAACGGAAATAAAAATTTATATAGATCAATTACATGCCAAAAAAAAATATATAAGGGTTATTTATTCTTATTTTTTTAAAAATAAAAAAAAATTGAGTAGAGTGGAATGTTGATGTACCTGTGGATATGGAGGCAGTGATGGTGGTAGCTTGTTAATCTCCCCAGTTGCCATTTTTTTTTTTTTTTTGTGCAGATTTTCACAGTCAGTGAGTGAGTCACCCACCAGCTCAACAAACAAAAAACTTTTGTGTTAAAAAAAAATAACTAAAAAAAATAAATAAAAAAAATTGTTTTTGAAAACAAACCCAGAAAGAAAACAACCGGTTTCACTGTAAAAGCTGTTGGTTTTTGTTTTTGTTGTTGTAGGCAGGAAAATTGGAATGAAAGATTTGAGGGCTTGATTAATAAACAGGAGAAGAATAAAAAAATAAAAGGGTTAACAGCACCATTGTCCCCTAAACTCTTAACGAATTTGTAATTTGCCCCATACCCTTTTTTCTGGACAAATTACCTCTATGAACTCTCTTTAATTGGTAAAAGATGACTATAGATGCTCTCTCAAATATGCGTTTAGTGGGTAATAAAACAAATTGTTTTACCAATTAAAGAGAGTTTAGGGGGTAAATTGTCTAGAAAAAAAGGTTAGGGAAAACTTACTAATTAGCCAAGAGTTCAGGGGCTGTTAACCCAAAATAAAAAAATATATATATAAATAAACCTTTTTTTTTAATGAAGAGGAAGATGGACAGCTGGGAATGGTTGAGTGGATGATGATCTGACGGTTCAGGATTTGTAATGATGAGTTTCACGTGGATTGGTGATGTGGCTGGTGCTTTGGACAGCAAGGTTAATTTACCGTAAACAATGATTGTGAATTTATAAGGGCTAATTATCATGGTGGTCATCGAGTTTTGCCACCATTATCAAAATGGCAACTAGATGGGGAATAAGTCTAGAAGTGACCATTTTTGACAAATAATATTACATTAATGGCTATTCCGTTATAACAACATTAACTTTATCTAAGAATGTTACAGAAATGACCATCAAATTGTTCACTTGGTATCAGAATGACCATTATAATCATTTTTCTTCGATATTACTCTAGTGACTATTCATTTGGTCAATTGGTATCAAAATGGTCATTATAATTGTCCCACTTTTTCTATAACATGTGTATTGGTTAATTGGTATCAAAACAATCATTATATGTACAATTGTACATATAATTTCATTCAATAAAGAAAATGAAGAATTCATTTGATTCAATATAATTTCAGTCTCATGCACATCAAATACTACTTGTTAAAATCATGATGTCTTTGAGTCTGTTCACATTTAATCTTCATATGGATATAAAATCTTAGGAGACGGTTGTCAATGAAATGTAATATTTTGTCCTTTTAGTGATTCCTTATGTTAAAAGTTGATTTTTTTTTTTTTTCTTTTTTGTCAAACTGCACAAGTATACCAAAAGTCATGATTTTAAATGTGAATATACTCAAAGATATAATGATTTTAACAAGTACTATTTGATGTGTATAATATTGAATCAAATGAATTCTTTATTTTCTCTATTAAATGAAATTTTATTTTTAATGATTGTTTACTCTATTTTTGTAATAGAATATAGTTGCACATATAATGATTGTTTTGATACCAATTAACCAAATGGATGGTCAATAAACATGTTATATAATTGCTATTTTGATACCAATTGACCAAATGAATAGTCACCAGAGTAATTTTGGAGAAAATTGATTATAATGGTCATTCTGATACCAAGTGAACAAATTGATAGCAATTAGTGTAACATTCTTAGACAAAGTTAACGGTGTTATAACGGAATGGTCATTAGTGTAATATTGTTTGTCAAAAATAGCCATTTATAAACCAATTCTCCATTCGGTGGTCATTTTGATAGTAGTTGCAAAACTCGATAACCACTAGGGTAATTACTCATATTTATAATTTTCTATTATATTGAATTTTTAGTTGTTATACCATTTCCGATGTAACACCGATTTGGTATAAAAACACCAACTTAATGTAAAGCTGTAGAAGAAAGCTCCGATGCAACGTTAAATTTCAATTTCCAAGACAAAATATTGGTGATGGTGAAAAGTAACTTGACACCAATTTTTTATTTTTTTTATTATTTCTTTTATTAAATTGTCAAATCAATATTTTATATTTATTACAATTCTTAATTTAACCCTCATATACTTATTTATAATAATATTTATTTGAAAGATTTTATCGAAATCTTTAAAATGAAAATAATATTAAAATATATATTTAAATTATTTATTTTACTTATTAATTATACATTTAACTAATGGTAAATTTTATATTAAATTAATAGTGCAATTAAATAAATGACAAAATACTTTATAAAAAAATATACATGACTAAATTCTTAAAAAAATACATGATCAAATACTTCCAAAAGAAAAAAGATGACAAAATACTTATAAAAAAAAAAAAAAAAAAAAAAAAAACCTTTGTGATAGAGAAAATTAGACGGAAAAAAATTATTGTTAAAAAAATTAGTTGAAATAATTAAGTGGAAATTAGTTGGGTAAATAAATTGAATAGTGCAATTAAATAAATGACAAAATACTTAAAAAAAAATACATGACAAAATACTTTATAAAAAAAATACATGACTAAATTCTTAAAAAAATACATGACCAAATACTTAAAAAAAAAAAAAAAAAAAAAGACCTTTGTGATAGAGAAAATTAGACGGACAAAAATTAGATCAGAAAAAATTATTGTTAAAAAAATTAGTTGAAATAATTAAATGGAAATTAGTTGGGTAAATAAATTAAATAATATTATGGTGAAAAATTTGGGGTAAAATTATGTGAGTAATTATTTTCAATTAATTATTTAAGAATAAAAAATTTTATGTCAAAAAAATTAATTAATTTTGTGTAAGTTAACTAATAGAAATTAATTAGTATTATATAAAGTTTTATTGAGAAAATATTCTTGTAAATATACTCTTTTACACCAAATTGGTGGCGGATGCATTGGAGTTAGAGATGCATATTTGGTGAATAGGGATAGATATAAGTCCCCCATTCCCATCCCCATCCTCATTTCCCGACCCTTACCCCATCCCTCCCATTTCACCATTTGGGGAAAATGGGGATGGGGAATTTTGGGGAGACCTATATCCATCTCCATCCCTATCCCTATCCCCAATTCTCCATTTTTCCAGTTTTTTCCAGTTTTTTCTCATTTCCCCGTTTCTCCTGCTCCCTCATTTCTCTATTTGACTAAAATTTACAAATTAAACTAAAAAAATAAAAAATAAAAAATAAAAAACATTCCATTACAAATACTAAATAAAATTCATTAGTGTATTTTATATAAAATGTGTATATATACTTAGGGAGTTAGAGTTTTCAAAGAATAAATATATATATATATATATATATATATTGTAATTATATTTATATACGTTTGAGGGAAATGGGAAAATGGGGAGGCCCCCTATCCCCATCCCATTTCAATATAATTATGGGGAAAATAGGAAAATAGGGATAGGGAGGGGTCCCCCATCCCTATCCTCATTTCAATTTGGGGATGATTTTCATCCCCATCTTCCCCCCATTTCAATTTGGTGTAAGAATATTCCTAAAAGATTCTCTTTTTACACCAATTTAATATAGTATTTGGTGCTATACATTGGAAATACCTTAAAACACAATTTAACACGGTCATCTGTTTTTTGAAAAATTACAGGATTATCCATAATATTCCATAGTATGAAGTGTGACTTTTTTTTATAGTTGTAGATTTATGGTCCCCCTATTGCCACACAATGACACAATTAAATATAAATTAAAGTAAAATAATTAAAGTAAAATATGAAAATGGTCCCTATCACACATTTTCAAAACATTAACAATTAAAAAAAATTAACAATAATGTGAATCTTTTGATTAAATAAAAAGTAATGCTAGACATCCCACTTACTATCTCATCTTTTTTATCCCAAAACATATCACAGTTGATGTGTCACTTGGTGAGTAGATATTCATATATCCACTCACTAATTAATATGTATCCATTCACTAAGTGACATATCAACTGTCACATGTGTTTGATGAAAAAGATAGGATTTTAGATGAGATGTCTATCGTTACTCTTAAATAAAACCTTTTGAAATTTGATGCGAGCTCTTTTTCTTTTTCTTTTTCTAAGATTATGCTAAAGAGTAAAGACCAATGATATCTTTACACAAATTGATATCATTTTTTATTTTATTTTTGAAAATTACACAAATTAATATCATTGGTCGATAGTTAATATGTATTAATTTTTAAGACAAATTACATAAAGTCTCCAAACATTAATTGTAATTTTGCACGCTTATGTAACTTACATAAAATTATACACGTGTAGTCCGTTGACATCCATGCAACTCCCACTACAACTCTATGGGGGATGTATTTAATCTAAAATTAATTAATTCGTTGGAGTTTGATGGATTTGTTTTAAGTGATAGATTTTGGTAGAATTCACAAATCTCATAAATATCATATAAATTTAATCGGATTGCTGTATAGAGTTAGTCGGATTTCGTTGGACTTTTACACATAATTGTATAGAATTTGATGGATTTGTAATGATTTGCTTTGAAAAAAAATAATATATGATCGTTATATATATATATATATATATATATATATATTTCACTCCCCAAATGAAAAAGACTTGAGCAACAATGTAAAGCCTGGTAATGAAGTTAAAAAAAAAAAAAAAGCTTACCCAAAAAGGAGCATCATGCCATCACCCAAACAAGAATCCAGCAAAAAAAACAAGAGAAAAATGAACATCACCTGCTCTTCACTTATTATTCCACCACTCAACACCACAACACATCTATAGATGAGAGAGAGAGAGATTGATTAATAATAATATTAATAATAACGATTCCATAGAAGCAAACAGAGAAGAGTAGCGGTTATCGTTTGTTTGAACATATTTCCAATAAAAAATGATGAACAATTCATAATAAAAAAAAATTCCAACTGGAAAATAAATTATTCAATAACAAATCATATTTAAACCTACTCCAAAATATTCCCAAATAACCACTAATTCTGAAGTATATAGTATCCACTACGAGTGCTCTTCAGGTGACATGTAAAAAAAAAAACGCATCTTTTTTTGTTTTAGTATTAAGCAGTGTAAGCGTCTTGTAACAAATAAAGCTATCCAAGTTCGGAGTCTCCTTGATAGCATCTTATTTATTACTTTTTCTTCTTTTTCTTTTTTTCTCAATTTCCCTTTTCTCCTTGTCACTTTCCCTTTTCTCCATTAAGCTATCCAAGTTGTAACAATAAATTGGTATGTTCAATGGTCCAACTGTTATAATTTCCCCCAACTTCAACATTCCCTTTCTTATTTCTTTGTTGTGACTCTTCCATTATACTAAAATCTAGATTGACCATAAAAACAAGGTAGATACAAAGAAAATCATATTTACTTGAAAGAAAAGAACACATAAGAAAGTTAGACAAAAAAGGCAAGATGAGTAACTCCTTCAAAATAGTCTAACAAAATCATCGACTCCCATATATGTAAAATGAAAATCTGGCCTTGAATTAAAAATTCTATCATATAAATATACTTCATGAGTACAGTAGCGTATGTACAAGAGGGCTACCCAGGGCTGTAGCCCGGGCAGCACTCTAGAAAAAAAAAAAATATATATATATATATATATGTATAAAGGGATAATTATATAGAGTACCCCTAAGTTTTTATAATATTTTAAACATATAATATTTTTGTCTAAATTTAATATAATATAAATATTTTATTATTTAAAGTAAGTTTTAAAAATACAAATAATATTATAGCTTCTAACATTATAGAATTAAACTATTGTTCAACTTTAAATAAATTTTTTTCTCTAAATATATGTTTAAATAATTGTTTATGCATTAATTTTACAATGCATTTCATATTTTTGAGTGGTCCTTATTGAATCGATATTATCTTATTATTAAAAAAAATTTAAAAAAAATACTTTCATAAAAAATTATATATATATATATTTATTCTTAATCAATGTCTCACATGTATTACACAGACTTTATTATATCAATATGCATTGAGGAAGAAAATCAAAAGAGTTTTCTCCATAGTGCACACCGAATTTAATAAATTTAGTATGAGAATTTGTGAACCATTGATTAAGCATTATAATATATCAACTAAACAAAAGTAGATAAATCCAACTATTAATAGGTAAATAGCCAACTTATAATGTTAGTACGTACTGAGAAAAAAAAATACTATATATATATAATTTAGCCTGAGCAATAAATAATTCCTAGGTTCGCCCCTACATGAGTACATAGTCTAACAGTGATAATTGCCTACTACAATACAGATACCAAAACTAATTTGTAAGAGAGTTCAATGATAAACAATGGAAAACTAAGCAACAAAGCCTTTATAGTTTATATAAACTTCAATTCATGATGGTTGATTCGTTGGTGAGCAATGGTCTCCAACGGTTGCAATTTTATAATTCTTCTTTAGGATAATATTGGAACCACATACTTTGTAATTAAACTCTATGACAATATCACATCACTTCTGCTTGATTGTTAGAGGCAAATGGAACTTTCACCTCTGACAATCTCAAAGTTGTTAAGCCAAACGATCAACTATTTGGTCAGGGGTTGCTCAACGGATTTTGAGGCCCTAAGGGAG
Source organism: Acer negundo (assembly GCA_035582765.1). NCBI lineage: Eukaryota > Viridiplantae > Streptophyta > Magnoliopsida > Sapindales > Sapindaceae > Acer > Acer negundo. The sequence goes on along the minus strand of CM069241.1, from coordinate 18,899,855 downwards.
AAAAAAAAAATAGGCCCCAATTTTTTATATATATTAAAATTAAAATTAAAAAACTTAACAATATAATCTGATTAGAAATATATAACTAGATTCAAAAGATTGTAATTAAAAATTTTCTTCTTGTAATATGATATTTTAAGCAATAAGACAAACAACAATAATTAGTAAGTAGTAATTATATTAAAATTAATCACTTGATTTATCGTGTAATTAGAAAAAATTAAAATAAAAATTAAATTCTTAAATTTTAATTTATATACTTTTTAAATGTTAGGATTTCTTTTTAGAGATAATATAAATAATATATTTAAAAAATATTGCAGAGATGTAAGCAGGGGTGGAAAAATGAGAGGGCTGCTATAAATATATATAAGGTTAATTACAGAAAGAGCCCCCAATGTTTGATAATATTGTATGAATATGATGTGTTTGTCTAAATTTAATGAAATGTAAATATTTTGTTGTTCGAAGTAAGTGGTAAAAATACACATAAAATTATGGCTTTTAACATTATAAAATTAAGTCATTTGTAAGTTTAAATAATCTTTTTTTGAACTACAAATTTAAATAATTGTTTATACATAAATTTTACAACGTATTTTATATTATTGAGTAGTCCATTATTGATGTCATCTTATTATTAAAAAATTAAACAAATAATATCATCAAGAATCATATAAAAATTTTGTTACTCTTAATCAATGGCTCGTATGTCTTGTACTGACTTTATAATATCAATGTATATGGAGGGGGAAAATAGAAAATCATAAGAGTTTTCTTTACATTGCATACCGAATTTAATAAATTTAGAGTGAGAGTTTGTGAACCATTAATTAAGCATTATAAAATATTGACTAAACAAAAGCAGATAAATCTAACGACTAATAGCTAATGAGTAATGAGTTGTCTTTGTAATGTTAGTGTGTAATGAGGAAAAAAAAGACATTTATACATATAATTTAGCCTGGATAGTAAATATTTCCTGGATACGCCCCTGTATGTAAGTGATGTAACTCTTAAGCTTTATGAGATGAAAAAAAAAAAAAAAAAGTAGCTTGTAATCATTAAGAGATAAATAAATTATAGCAAAAAGAGAGTTGTAAGTGTGCTTGAATTGTTGTAGATAAATGAGAATGATTTGATTTTTTTTTTTTTATAGATAATTTTAAACAGTAAAATAGTTTTGGTGAGAAGTTTAAGGGTTTTGTTAATTATAACAATGCTTAAAACTGGATACTCAATATCATTTGTTAAGTAAATAATTATTAATATTATTAATATATTCCTATTCCTATTTTTTAGGTACATTTCCCTATAACTAAGCAATAAGAAAAAATATATAAGAAAAAAAAAAATCTTTCAATATATTTTTATCAGTAATTTTAATTTTTTTTTTTTAACAATATCTTCAAAATATATAAATATATGAAACCCCTAATTTTTTTTGCCTTTTTTTGAGGCCCTAAGCACATGCCTTGCTTGCTTATGCCTTTAGCCGGCATTGCGTTTGGTCCAAGGTAGTTCAATGTCATTTTGACAAAAGTACGATCTCATTGCAATTTTAGCATTGATGAGGATACTTTATTGCAATTTTCCCAAAATACAATTGTTGGTGATGGATTTAATTGAGTTGGTGTCATTAAAACATCATTACCAATTGTTAATGACAAAAAAATTTGCTAACCGGAATCTGCGAGGTGGCCCTTTGTAGAAGGTCCTTCTCAGATCAAGCTAGAACACTATTTTGGGAAGATGAGAAAAGTGATAGTATGTGAGATATTGTTATTATACATAACATAAAAGCAATGAACAATGCTTATTAAAGGATGAGTGACAAAATAATATCCATGGCATACATCGTTCTCAATATAAGCAAGAAAACAATAATTTCACAAAAAAGAAAATGAGTGCTCTCTTTGTATTCGATTGATCGTACTCTACATGGTCATTATGACCTATTTTTATACATAAGATCCACCTTCTAGCGGTTCACCTTGGAGATCGTGGGAGTTTAACTCCATTGATTAGGGGTGGCTAAGCAGGGGTTGTGTGCTTTTCTGTTGTGTGGGTAACCGCTTGCTTCCACTTTGTTCATGTCTTGATTAGTTACTGGTCGTGTGCTTCTAAGCCTGAGTCAAATGACACAGTTTTGTGTTTCATATAACACCTCCACGTCACTTCCGACAAGTCCTACCAAGGTGGAGCAGTCTCTCAAAATGATTGGGTCATGATTTAAGTGTCTTTGATGTGAATGGACACGTGTGAGACTATGAGAGTTTGGCTTTTTTATGGACTCTCATAGAGGAAGATTCCTAGTGCAACTCAAACTGTATTGGTGGAGTCTTAACTCCCTTAAAACCCTCAACTAACTCGACTGACTATATCCTTCAAACATGTTGAATCTGATAAAGGTATCTGAACATCCCTTTGTCTAGATTCCTTATTCAATATGGGAGTTTTAAATAAAAAAACAACCTCGTCAAACCTAGGAGATAGCCTCCTTGTGGCGAGGCTCTTCATCTTGCATTGTTGTTGCAATTTATCCTTGGCGTGGATTAGATGCCAAACTACACCTTTAAAGGCTTATGGGGAGCTCAAATTTTGGGCTCATTTGACTTGGGAGTTTATGGGGAAATGATGCAGACCAGGACGGAACTCACACGCATTCAAACACACAAGGGTTTCTTTGATCTATAATTCCGCAGAAAAATAGAAAAAAGAGAGATATTTGAGTTAACTACTCAAGAATTTTTTTTTTTCATTCAAATCTAAATATCGTTAAGCGATTACAACCAAATAAATAGATAAAATAATCTCTTTGACTCCTAAAACGACTCCCCAAAATCGAGAAACAATCCCGTATTATTTGTGAAATTTAAAAGTTAAAAAAAGTGTAACTGTCGCACAAATGTCGCACAAGAAACTTAAAGTGCCCGAATGATAAGCTAGCTTGTAAGGCACATTCCAGGCTTTCCGAAAACATATTATAATAGACATTTGGAGCCCGTATGTGAAAGTTATGACCCAACAAAATCAATCCCTTTTTGGGTGCTCTAAGCGACCCAAATATGAGCTTACCACCCGGTCTGCATCAGGAAACCACCTGGGGGTATCAAACCTCCAAGGTGGGAAAATGTGACAATATTTTGTCATCAACACCAATAATTTAATATTCACTGGATTTCTACTTCAAAAAAAAAATTCGCTGGATTTCAATCCATTGGTTGAAGAAAATCAAACACTGTTTTTGAAGTGAAAAAAAAAAAAAAAAAAAAGCGACGTGTATACACTTTATATTAAGTGCCTTGTAATTTTATGAGGGATATGTGTAATATAAGGGGAAGTATCATTTCCCCCTCTAAGGTTTGTTATATTAGTAAATTTGCCCTTTTTAGTTCTATTAATGACCATTATCCCTACTAAAAATGAAACTATTCGTCATTAACTCCATTCCGTTAGATTTTCCATTAAAACCTCTAGTTGACCGTTAACATCGAAGGGTAATATGGTAACTTCACTGCATGGAATTGAATGAGAATTAATGTGTGAAGATAAAAAAGTAAAATCATTAATACACATTAATGACTTCTGAAATTAACGTGTGGTTGAGAATTTTTGAATATATATATAAATTCATTTAAATGGATCTCCACCATCCATCTCAGAAGATAGAGGGTGGATATCCATTTGAAAAAAAAAAAAAAAAGTAAGTTTAAAAAAAAAAAAAGTCAAAATGAAAAAAAAAAAAAAAAAAAGAAGATATAGTTGATTTAAAAATGATTTAACCAAATATTGAAATAATAATATACATATTTTTTGCTCTTCATCTTCTTCAAAGTTCAACCGCATCTTCATCTTCATCCAACCACAGCCACACCAAAGCGAAACACCACCATTTTTGCCTCTCTCACCACTGATCTCTAGCCACCCTAAACTAGAAACTCTTACCCGCTGATTTCTCGTTGGCAATCCCTAAAAAGGTCGTGAAAATCCAAAGATTTCGCTACCCCATTCGCACAAATCTCACCGATCCACGGTGATTGAAACCGCGTCGCCGCCACCATTGTGTTCCCCATTGACACGCTCGAACCGGTTCTAATTAAACTACAGATGACCTACCCTATTCTACCTCGGCTATCTAAAGGGGCGTGCGAGTGTTTCACCTTTTGTAAGTGTACAAGTTGTTTAACTCGTATAGACTATACAAGTACAAGTTATCGTTCCCACGAGAAATGCAGATTATAACTAAGTATATAGAAAGCAAATAGCACAATGTAACTTATTCTAACAAATGTCTTTTTTTTTTTTTTTTGTAAGATGGGGGCAATGCGCAAAACACAAACAAGCTAGGGAAGGCAAAGGATAGATCTAGCACTAGCCATGCCTTTGTTATCATCCTCAAAAACGCCAAGAAGTTGGGGAGGAGGTTCTTCAAAATAAGTAACACCTAGATTGAGCGAGTGACCCAAAGTAGCAAGGCAGTCAGCAACCCTGTTGCTTTCTCTGCAGATGTAACGAATAGAGCAACACCAGTCTTCTTCCAAGAAGGATTTGCAATTTTGAATGAGACTAAAAAGGGCGTTATTTAGGGGGGTGGATTTACTCATTAACTCTACAGTGTTTTGGGAATCAGTTTGTAAGCCTTCAAAGAGACCTTACAATTCAGCTTCCAACACACTGTCAATGCCTTTCTTAAGAGTAAAGCCTCCAATCCAGTTATTTTTGTGATCTCTTATAACTCCACCTGCTATAATAAGACCCGACTCGGGAATCATACTACCATAAACATTTAATTTAATCTAATCCATCAAGGGGGGGGGGGGGGGTAAGAAGGGTCCAAGCAATCAAACACGTATTCAACACAGGATTAGAGGGACTCACATAATTAGCATTAAGCTAAGAGTCCAAGTATTTCTTGATAATCAAACTAGGGAAAGAGGGATATTTGAATTCTGAAACAAATATGCTTTTACATCTCCATTTCCAGATGAACCATAAAGTAATTGCAAAGAGGAGGTATCTAGGTAACTCTCTTAAAATACTTCTGCTGTTCTTCAGGTTAAGGAATAGTCATTTCTTCCAATCACGATTAAACATAAAGGACTTAGAAACCTCCTTGCAGATGTTATCCCATATGAAGACAGATTTTGAGCAACCTTTGAAAATATAGTTCATATCTTCGCAACTCAGATTACAATTGGAGCAATTAATATTCGTAGTCATACCTTTCGAAGCTTTGTGGACATTTGTAGGAAGTTTGTCATGAAGAAGGACCCATAAAAAGCTTAGAACTCTAGGAGGTAGTTTAAGCTTCCAAATAAAGCTCCACTGCCACGAATTAATCTCACAGAACTTGTAGTGAAAGTCATAAGCACTTTTAACTGAGAACTCACCACTTTTAGACAGACCCTAAATAGCTTTATCAAGCCCACTCCTCCTTCCAATATGAATGCTGATAATTCTAAGCACAACATCCCAAGGCAGAACAACTGATAAATATAATCACTAACTTTCTTAAGCAATTTAGCAGAAGATAAAGGGGAAATAGCCTGGTTCTTAAGAAAGTAGAATTCAGGAACCCACACATCATACCAAAATTGAATTTTGTTGCCATCTCCAACTCTCCATTTTAATCCCTTCAAAATGTCTATTTGATTAACTAAAGTAATTAAAATTTTCAACTATGCTAAGATGAGAATTGATTAAGACTATAACTACAATTTCTTGATTAAAATACTAGATTATAGGATTGCTAAGGGAAAAACTCATTTAATTAATAACCTATTAACTAATCAATCATACATTAAGCTCATTCACATTGACTAAAGCATGCCTTTATCAATACCAAATTATAAGGCACTAAATCCATCACTTTAATCACAACCTAAGATTAAAGAAGTGATTTAAAGGAGGCTTACTCAAAAGTGTCAATAGAGATTCACAAGGTTTAGTAAATCCTTACAACATATATGGCACAAGTGTCATATGCATTAATGGTACTTATTGCATATTACATCTACAAGCATATTGTGTGCATTCAATGAAAGATGAGTGGTCGTATCAACCACCTTACATAAATAGAACATAAAGCACACATACAACTTAAGATAGTGAATAAAACATTGATTGATTATGTAACAAGGTTATTTACAAGAATTACATCTAACCCCTAACAAAGAGGGTTTTAGTTACACATAGAATTAAAGTAGTAAGAAGATATAAAAGAAGAAGACATCACCGGTTGGTGACTTTTGTGATGAAGAATGTTCCTTTTTGCAATCCAAGCAACAAACTCTTCTATGTAAACTTGAAGTAAACTAAACTAAGGTACCAAAATGGGTGTTTGGTTGCCTAGAAAGTGCCAAGAAAACTAGCTTGGCTTTTCTAAGAGAATACCTAATTAATTCTAACTATCTCTAAGGGTAAGTGTTAGTAGTCTCTTTAATGTGTAGTGGTTGGATACATTAAATGGGTCAAGAGTTATGAGATGTGATGTGATGTGCATTAGGGGAGGCCTTCCAAAGGGCAAATGAGGGGTAACTTAATCGACTTTGAAGGTCGGTTCAGGCAAGTGGATGGAAAAAGGGGTGATTTGATTTGTTTGGAAAGATTCAATCCACTTGCAGCTCGTTAGACATCTCCGCGAGGTTGTTCTGCGGTTTCTTTCCAATAGACTCAACCCGCTGGATGATCTTTCCCTTTCTGCATGAAATGCTTCCTCAGCTTTATTCCATTTAGGAAGTCAGTCTGAACTTACCTTTCCATGGATTTGATTCGGCGGCTTAATTCCAACGAGATAGAAGGTCTGAAATCACTAGAAAAGGATGTGAAGTTCCTGTGGCTTCTATTCAGCGGCTAAATTCCCATGAGGCATGGAGTATGAACTCGCTAAATATTTATGATGTTCCTCGTGGCTTTTGCTTTGCTGGTTTGTTCCCACTGGTTTGGAGGCGTGAACCCACGAGCCGTGACGATAGATATTCTTTCCTTTTTTGCCTTCTTAGCCATCTTTTTATCACTTTGGACCAAAACACCTTTGAAATGTCAAGAATACCTAAAAACACTTATTTACAACTTTAATCATCTAAAATGCTCAAAAAACGGTTACAAAAACCAAGTAAAGGGAGCGCTAAATGCGAAAATTTGGAGCGCGATCACCCATCGCTTCCTCTACCTAATTGGCTAGTTCTTGTCGCCGATCTATAGCTGCAGCTAGGGTCTCATGCACCTCTAACACTAAGCTTTTTATGGACAGTTTTACCCCTGTTCTTTGAGGAAGAAGCACAATTTTTTGTATTTCTTTCATTTTCTTGGAATTGATGAGTTTGGGATGTTTGATGATTATGAGATTTTGTGGAAGGAATTTGTTAGATGAAGTTTGAAAAAAAATTCGGAGATGCAGATTTGTATGTTTTAATTTTTTTAATTTTTAATTTTATTTATCTTTGGTGATTGAAGGGCATCTCCAACCCAACTTCATTTTGGAGCAAAAACCATTCTAGAGCAAAAATCCATCTCCAACCCAAGCACTCAGCGCTATTCTTTGTGCCATTTTAGTCTTAACGCACAGTGTTATGGCACAAAAAATTCTTTTTTTTTTTTCACCTCTAAAGTTTGAATTTATCATAGTTTGACCCATATTTTATAAAATCTATTCTGATTGTATCCCTTATTTAAATGTTTTGTTTAATAACAGTTTTACCCTTGATCAATTAAATTTATTCCAATTTGGTCCTTTTTATTATTTAATAATTTTGTTTAATTTATATTTGTTTTAATTTAATTATTATTTATATTAACATTTATAATAAACTAAAATTAAGTGATTAGGTACAAAACTTTTAAATTTTTTTATAGCATAAATCAATTAATTGAACACAAAAATTAAAGCAAAATACATTAATTAATAAAAACATTAAAAACTTCATACAAACTTCATAGTGATAAAATAAATTGCCACTAATATGAAGACACTAAATTTAAGGAAAAATACAACCTAAATTACAATAGCGATTTGGTAGTCTGCAAGATCATTTCTGGATCCTTCGAGATTATTGAAATATTGGCCAAAAGACCTAGATGTATTTTGATATCAATATGTAATTTTATTTTTATGTTTTTTCTTTTTTATTTTATGAAATGTAGGGCGCGTTTACTAATCAAGAATGGATGAAATCAGAATCAAATTCCATTGGAAAGAGAATGGAGGAGAATCGAAATCAAGTTACTAAATTACATTCCAGTGTTTACTAACAATTTATGAATCGGAAAGAATCAAATTTATTCCATTTCTAATGTTTATTTAAACTAAGGAATCAGAATGATACATAATTGATTACAAAAATACCCTTGTGTATAAAACATGATGAAATATATATATTTTTTTTATTATGAAAAAATATATATTTTATATTACTCATAACACTATAATTATAATATATATATATATATATATTTATATATATGAGATATGAATATGTCGTAGTTATTGTTATTATTATTATTATTATTATTATTATTATTATTTTGAAAAGTGCAGTAGTTTTTTGTTAGCTCATAAATGGTATTGTAATATGTACATATAAAGATGAATTTTTTATAAATCACACGGCTAGAATAATATATATAATTAATTATGTAAACCGATATTAAGATTAAAAAAAAAGTAAATCAATATGATTTATGTAAATTAAAAACAAAAGCCAATAATCATGAAGAAGATGATTGTTTTTTTTTTTTTTTTTAATTGAGGATATTTTAATAAATATATCATGAATTCCTTTTGCAATCAGGAAAGAGAATTTGATTCCTTGGGTGAGTGAGAGGAATCAAGTTCCATTTACATCAAAAACTCAATTCCTGATTTATGAGTGGGGTCCACAAAACTTAATTCTTTAAAAATTTAGTAAACAGTAGAATTCAGAATTCAGGAACTTAATTCCTTTTCTCAAATAGGATTCCTGATTAGTAAACATGCCAATAATGTTTAAGTTAATTTAATAATAATTGCAATATTTTAGTTAATTAAATTTAATTTATTGTAATGTACTAATTTCATAATTTCTTAACTGATTGTAATATTATGTTAATTATGGGGTGAAATGTTAATTGTGGAGAAATATTAAAAAAAAAAAAAAGGGAAAGAAAGGGAATATTCTTTTTAGTTTAACATTTGGTGAAATGGGTTAGAAATGGAAAAGCTAAATAGTGTGAAAGTTGAACCATTTTAATGCAAAGTTGCATCAAAATGAGTTTTTGGATTGGAGATGACCGAGAAATTTCCGAAAGATGAAGATGGACCATTGCTTTTTTGGTATTTATGAACTGTTTGATTTTTTATTTATTTTATTTTATTTTTTATTTTTAGTATTTGTGTGATCATGGTAGTGGATGAATCGACGCCGAATCACTTTTTTTAAAAAAATTTTTTTTTATTACAAATAAAATTTCTGATTTATCCCCACATCTATCTCGTTGAGGGTATACTCGTATTTTTTCTAATCTCAACTATTCAAGGGCGAAAAATATCTTTTAATGTAAAAATTAACTTTTTAAACTGAAAATCTAACGGAAGGGGGAAAACGACGGATAGCTTCATTTTTAGGTGGGAAAATGTTCATTAATAAAACGAAATGGGTCAAAGTTACTAATATGTCAAACTGCAGGGGAAAATGAAACTTTCATGTAATATAATATGTAATATGTCTCATGTTGGTGTCTCCGAACTAACATGTGGTATAGCAAAACCCAAATGAAGAAAATAGTTTTTTTTTTTTTTCCAAAAAAAAAAAAATAATTATAAACTTTCTCATAGTAATGTTTCCATTTTTCTTGTTTTCACTTAGAGCTCGTTTGACACACCGTATTGGATTGTATTGGATTGTATTGTATTGTATTGTATTGTATTATCATAAATATAAACCTATGTTTGGTGATACTCTGTATTATATCGTATTAAGTTATTCCTATGACTTTATTGAAATTTATTTATATTAAAAAATATAATATTTATTAAAAAAATAGTTAATAATTAATTTTACATATCTTTACCATGAATATATCAATAAATATTTAGTTTAATTGAAATTTTTTAATAAATAATATTTTTATATATAAAATAAATATTTCTTATATAATTTTGAAATTTAAAAAAATATATATATTAACAACATAACACATATTTTAACAATACCAGTAAACAGTTCTAACCTGATTCATTAGAGAAGTGAATGTATACTTTGGCAAACCAAATCTGATTATTGCCATTTCAGCAACCTCCTGGAAAAAAAATACATGACACCATAATATGACATCGTAATGACCATTACAGGCAAATCAAACTGCCGTGTCAACTCACCTCTATTGCATATATCAATTTGTATCCCTATGAGTCTATGGTTTCTTTCCATTCTCGAAAACCTCCAGGGATGGCTGGCTCTGCATTAAGTTCCTGTAAGAGAGAGATGGAAAATTAGAATACGAATATATATATATATATTATGATTGAGAGCAAATGAGCATATTTAATTTTTGCTTGCATTTCTTCATTAACTACACTTTTTGAAACCTCTACTCATTCTGGTGTCACCCCAACCTGTTAACTTTGTCACACCAGAAAACCGTCTTAAAATCTTTCTAATTAGTTGATACAAAATTGAGGCATTCTCTCATAGTTCCCTCTTCTCTCGTGGACTTGGTGCTGAAACATTATCTATAACACTTTAATATCCTTAGGATATAAACATTATACAAATGATCGAACCATGAAAGATTAATACCAACTTATAGTTAGTGTGTGCACCAACTCCATTCCAATCACTCTAGTAGAACAAAAAATCAAAATGGAAGATGTTATCAACACGCAAATTGACAACTCACATAACTAAGAATCGAAATGGGTGATTTTACAACCCTTCAAATTCCAACGATTCAATAGAGAAGAATTATAAATTAAAAATTAACTTGAATTGGCTTGGGGTCAAAGGAAAGAACAACTCCAACAATCTTTGTGATCCTCTGTTAAACACAAATTTGGAAACTCAAGCAAATTCAATTTTCAACAACTTACTAATAATAGTAATAGTGGAAATATGTTTATAAATATTTGAGCATGAAATTACCAACAAAATATAAAAGAGTTAAAATGGAATTACAATTGTTTCAACAGAGGTCAGAGGACCATAGATTCTTATTCTTTACCTAGCAACATAAATTCATGTAAATGATTTTGTTACATCAAGTTTTATAAACTTCTAGGCCTTTGGCCAACGATTACATTAAATTTTTAATTTATTTACTGTTAATCTTAAATGTTATGAGACTAAAATATCCAAAGTCAATTTTTCATAATTTTCCCTTTTTCACCTACATTTCTAAGCAATCAAACAAAATCAAGAAAACCCGCATTGCTCATTAACTCTAACGTGACAACGCAAGTTCAATTCACTTATAAAGTTCCAATATTTTTTATTTTTTTCCTCAAATTTTTTTTTCCCAACATTTCTCAATAAAACAAACTAAATCTTCTACTTCCCCACACTCTCTCGCCATCCAAGCAAAACAAAATCAAATCCCACCACCAAAAATTCTCTCTCTCAAACCTGGTAATGAAAATTGGGCCTCTCTTGTAACCCTTTGAACTCAGGTGGATTCTTGAAGTACTTCTCCATCATGTCAATGAACCGATCGTTGTCCTCCGCCGTACATCTCGGATCCTTCACCAGAAGCGCACCAATCTCCCTCAAAATTTGACTCACTTCCCGACACAACTCGTTGAGTTTGCTCACCACCTTTGATTATGGTCTCAACAAAAACTCATGCTTTATAAAAGAATAAATAAGGCAGTTAAATGGAAAGAAGAAATAAATGAAGAGTCATCGAGAGAGAGAAGACATAAAAGAGACACAGTGTGTCTTTGAACAGTGAATGAGAGAGAGGTGGATGAGAAAGAGTGTCCGATAAAAAAGTAGAATTCGAGTCATATGAGAGAGAGATTCACATCTGAGAAGGATACATAGGGAAACTGAATTAGAGAAAGGGCAAAAGAAAAAGGGGATATGGAGGGAAATAAGGTAGTGTGCCAATGAAAATCTACCATTTAGAAAACTTAAGGCTCTTTTATATATATAGGACTCCATATTTGTTGGAAAAAAAAGTGTTTTTTCTAATACAATACAACATAATACCACAAAATATAGTGTATTAGATAATGTGGTGTTTACTGTATTAGACAATTAAAATGTACTAAAATAATACAATACATTGTTTGCACCAAACACTGTATTGTATTATTGTAACACATTTTAATTGACTAATACAATACAATACAATACGGGGAAACAAACGGGGCCTTATTGTGCTTTGCATTTAATAAAATCAAGAAAAAAAAAATAGTTGTATTGTTTACAAATTTTTCAAAATTTATTTACTAGTTCAATGAAACCTTTTTTTTTTTTTTTTTTTTTAATTTTTCTTCAATACAAGAACTATTTTATTTCATTATTTAATGTTCGAATATAAGATGGGATTTACTCAGAAATCGGTTGATAGTTTGTGTTTTACTAAAAGTTAGATTATAACTATTTTCAAAAGGGATATTCCTATTTTAGTCCTTTTAGTTTGATATAATCCGAAATTTAGTCCACTAGTTTGGAGTATTGTTTTTATAGTCCACTAGTTCACTGACAATCCCTTTTATAGTCCATACCGTCCAATTCCGTTTAGGTTTTTTAGAATTCTATCATGTCAATGAGGGTAAGAAGGTTAAAAAACGTTTAGAGCTTTAAGAAGGTTTCTGATGAAGGGCGGTATGGTAATTTTGTATTTAATTAAATAACAAAAATAAAAAAAAATTAAAAAAAATTAAATTAAAAATTAAAAAATATAAAACTAATAAAAAAAATAAAACTAATAAAAAAAATAAAACTAATTAAATTTAAAATTAATATATATATATATATATATATATAATTGATTAAACCATCTTATCTATGAAAAAACAAATTAAATCTCTCTCTCTCTCTCTCTCTCAAATAATAATAATAATAATAAATAAAAAAATAAATATATATATAATAATAATAAATAATAATAATAATAATAATAATAATAAAAACACTAACCTAAATTAAACACACAAATTGTATTTCCCATCATCTTCTCCACTGTCATATCTCACACACTCAATCCCTAGTCACCACCCTAACCACCAACCAACACAAGCCGATCTTTCATCTTGTTTTCATTTGTCTTTATCTCTACCCTAATCCACCATAATCTTCGTCGCATCTTCTTTGTCTTTCATCTCTCTCTCTCTCTCTCTCTCTCTCTCTCATTCCTTTTGATTGGTGTTCTCGGTGTTCGATTTGGGAACCGAGAAAATCCCAACTGTTGCATCTTCTCTCTGTCTTTCATCTCGCTTTCTCTCTCTCTCTCTCTCTCGTTCACTCTTCTCTCTCTCATTCGTTGACGAGATCGAGCATCGATCTCCTCTGTTGGGAGTCGATTGGCGCCAGTGATACTGATTTATGGTGAGATTACAGTGGTCGTGTGAGTGAGTGAGTTTGGGTTTGGGTTTGGGTTTGAAGTTTGGCTTTTGAAGATTCGTATTTAGATTTTTTTTTTCAATTTCAATTTGTATTTTGATTTTTTTTCATATTTTTTTGGTAATGGTTGTGTTCAAAATTTGGATTTTTTTTTTCTTCATTTGTGTACTGGGTTTGTGTGAGAACTCATATTTTGGTTGCTTTTTGGGTTTGTGGTGATATGGTGTAATGGTGGTGGGTTTGAGTGGTGGATTAGGGTGGTGGCGGTTTAGTTGGTAGTGGTGGTTTGGGTGGCAGTGAGTTTGAGTGGCTAGGGTTTGGTAATGTTGTTGATGTGGGAGATGAATAAATGATGCGTTGTGGTTGTGGGTTTGATGGCTAGGGTTTGGCAATGGTGTTTGATGTGGAAGATGATGATGAGATGAATAAATGTTTTGAAGGCCATAATGGTCTTTTTGTCCATATAAGGCAAAAATAAGGGCAATCATGGTAATTTGTTAACTTTTTAATTGAGAAATACTATTAACAATCCATTAATTATCTGTTTACATTCCATTTTAATTTTTTTTATTAATGACAATTTTAACATGAATTAAAATTACTAAATAAAACAATAAAGTTATAAAGACACTCAAAACTATTTTTTTAGAAAACAAGTTTTTTTCCACTTTTGTGTTTTTTTTTTCCTGTTTTACAAACCCTAAAATATCTTCTTCTTCTTTTCAAAATATTTTTTTTTCTCACTCACCATCAAACTCTCTATCATTATCATCACCAATATATATATATATATATATATATATATATAAAGTTTTCCTGTTTGCTGGTTCAACCAAATTTGATATCAGTTTTTTTTTTTTTTTTAAATACTACCCACATTCAATCATCACCATCACTATAATATATATAAATATATATATATTATAAAAAATCTCTTTTATCCATAAAATTGTTTTCTTACTCAATAGAAATTTGTTTACTGAACTTAAAATTCAAAAGAGAAAAACAAATATTGTTTTCCTATTTCACAAATTGATTTTAAAAACAGTTTTCTTATTGTCTCGATGTCCTCACTTTTGTTCACCTTTATTCTCTATTTTATTTTTATTTTATTGATTCACATCTCCTTTTCATTTCCCGTTTCAAATTTTCTAAAGAAAAGTATTCAAAGGATAATATTAAAATAAAAATGGAGTGTCTTCAGAAATTAAATTTTTTTTAAAAAAAAAAAAATTAGATTGTCTTTAGAATAGGAGTGTCAGAAGATAAATGAGATAATTTTAGAAAAAAGAGTGTCTTTAGAATTTTTAAAATTTTAAATTTTTAGAATTGAGTGTTAAGAAATGAGGTGTAAAAAGAAAAATATTGGATTATAAGGAGAAACTCTCTTTTTAATTTTGTCCATATAAGACAAATTTAGGGGCATATTGGTCTTTTAAAAGGTATCAGCACTATTCAAGGGTAGCAGTGTCATTTTTCTCTCTTCCTAGGGGTGTGCACTAAAACCGCCAAACCGATTAACTCGTCCAAACCAAACAAGTTTAAACAGGTTAGTTTGGTTTTGTTAAAGAAAAAATATTGATTGAGTTATTTTTTTAGTAACCCGATTGGTTTAGGTTGGTTTATGGGTTGTGTTTTATCAACCTGCATAACCCAACCCTACTTAAATATAAATATATATATATATATATATATATTAAATTATCGTATAAAAAAAAATTAACGTTAACCTAATTTTATATTATATTTATTTCCAAGGTTACCGCTTTCCTAGTTCTAAGTTCTAATCCTTTATATTTATTCTTAAAGCTATTTCATCTCATCCAAAGTTGCTGGCACTAAACAAATTATTGAGGATAAGTAACTTTTTATTTTTTATTTATTTTTATTTTTATTTTTATTTTTATTGTTCCGTACAAAAATACAATAAACAATACGGTTTAGTTTTTTTTTTTTTTTTTTTTTTTTCCTTAAGTTTTTTATGTTCTACACTTGAGTTTTGTTTTGTTTTTTTTAACTATTGTTATGCACTTGAGTTAAATTTAGTATTATTATTTATCTTATTGACAATGAGTTTAACTATTTATATTGATATTATTATATTTGTTCAAATAAAAAAAATAATGTAATTATTTTTTTAAACCGCCAAACCAAACCGAACCAAACCGATTTTTATTGGTTTGGTTTGGTTTTACCTTATAATTGGTTTGGTTTGGATTATAAAAAAAATGATCCGATTAAGTAGTGGAGTGGTTTGTTTTGGGTATCGTTAAACCCAACCCAAACCAACCCATGCCCACCCCACCCTTACCTCTGCCCATGTCAAGAATTGTATTTTATCAGAAACAATTACAGAATGACTAAAAATGATAATATTACAAACAAGGGGACTAAAATAGAAGTACACCAAACTAGAGGGACTAAATAGGAATATCCCTTTCGAAAAAAAAATAAAATAATAGTAGATTATGTGTTTGTTTAGTTGAACTTTTTAATACCTAAAAAAGGTCTATAAACATATATTTGAGTTTTTTTTTTTTTTTTTTAAGAGTTGTTTAGTTGTTCTTATGAGATTGTCTATTTTAAATTGAATAAAGGCTAATAGAGTTTCAATAACTACCGGATAAAGTCTCATGAAGTGGTGCTTTTTTAAATAGGTTTTTTATTTTTTATTATTTATTTATTTATTTATTTTTTCTAATTCTACACACCAAACAAATATATATACATTTTTTTTTTGAGAGAAAAATAATATATATATATTTTTAAAACCCTATTTCTAATAGATCAATTGCAACCGATAGAAGTTTTTAAAAAGCCTAACTAAACGGTCGAAGATTTATCCAAATCCAAAGCAGTTATGTTGTAATCTCCAGTTCTTCTGGCTACGCATAACGTAGTTGACAAAAAAAAAAAAGAAAAAAAAAATACAAAATCGTTTTTTGCATCTCAAGACTCAAAACATTCGCATTGAAAAAAAGAGAAAAAAAAAAAGTCATGAGTGGGAGGCAGCAGCCAAAAGCTGAGCTTTTCGAACTCAACAATGGAACCATTCGTGCAAAGATCACCAACTATGGTGCCATCATCACTTCTCTCTTTGTCCCAGACAAACAAGGTTCTCTTTTCTCTCTCCCTCTGTGTTTAATGTTTGTTTGTTTATTTGACTTCTGATTGATATATGTGTTGGTGCTTTTTTTGAAGGGAATGTTGCTGATGTTGTTCTTGGATTCGATTCCATTGAATCTTATATGGTGAGTTTTGCACACCCTTTTTTGGATTTTGATAGAGGATGGGAAAATTCATCTTGGTTTTAGGAATTTTTTTTTTGCTAGGGATTGGCTATCGATGTTTGGTTGCCAAGAAAATTAGTGGCAATATAATAGTTGAGAAGTATAATACAAACTTTGCTTGATATTGGAAATCTATTATTATTTGTTAATAATCCAACAATAGTATTTAAAACATGCAATTTGATACCAAGCAAATGATGAATTCGATTGCTCATGAGTCTGTTGTGCTATTAGACGTGTTTTGACAAATCTCTTGTGCTATTAGTAATAATTTGGTAGTTAGTGTTAAGTTCTATTGCCATTGAGTTGACTTTGATTCATCAATGAAAATCTTCTTGTTCTTGGTTCTGATCGAAAAAGATTATATATTTTTTTCTTTTTGTTTGTTGGCATTTGTTTGGGCAGAAGGACAATTCACCATATTTTGGTTGCATCGTGGGTCGAGTTGCAAACAGAATTAAGGAAGGGAAATTTACACTGAATGGGGTAGATTACACATTGCCTGTAAACAATGGACCAAACAGTCTTCATGGTATGGTGATGTTGATGTTTGCTAACTTGGAAATTCTGATAAATCATTATCTTTGAATGATACTTGCATGTAAATTAGAGGGCATTTGATTCATCAAGCAAATTTATGGCTTGATCACTTGTTTTTGTTAAATCAATGATGATAATTTTCATTTACCGTGATTAATGTGTACAAATACGATCTTAAGGTGGGAATAAGGGATTCGACAAAGTGGTGTGGGAGGTTGTGGATCGTAAAGATGGTGAACATCCTTCGATTACACTAAAGTATCAAAGTCATGATGGAGAGGAAGGTCTGATCTTATCTTGTATCCCTGTAGCATCTCATTTCTAACTATATATCACAAATGATATTTAGGCAGTTAATGAATCCAGGATATCCAGGAGATGTTACTGTGACTGCTACGTATATGCTTACTTCAAGCAGAACAATGAGGTTGGACATGGAAGCATTTCCTAAGAATAAGACCACACCAATTAACTTGGCACAACACACCTACTGGAATTTAGCAGGTCACAACTCTGGGAAAGTTTTCGATCATTCAATTCAGATATGGGGATCTCAGATTACACCTCTGGATCAGAATTCTGTGCCAACAGGTGAATTCTTGCCAGTTAAAGGTACTTGTTTCAACTTTACTTCAGAAAAGAAAATCGGCATCTCTATCAATGAGGTCCCTGGCCTAGGATATGACCACAACTATGTGCTTGATTGTGGGGAAGTGAAATCAGGGTTGAAACGTGCAGCCAAGGTTAAGGACCCGTCTGGTTCTAGGGTGTTGAATGTGTGGACAGATGCACCTGGAATGCAGTTTTATACCGCGAATTATGTGAATGGTGTTGCTGGAAAAGGGGGTGCTGTTTATGAAAAGCATTCAGGGTTATGCTTGGAGACACAGGGATTCCCAAATGCCATTAACCAACCAAATTTTCCATCAATTGTAGTTCAACCTGGTGAAAAGTACAAGCAGACCATGTTATTTGAGTTCTCAGCTGAGTGAACTTATTATCTTATAGAGGAACATACAGGTAACAGAACTTTGGTTTTATTTAATATAGTCTTCATTTTTCAATTCTGGATTTGTTTAGTTGTTGCATTTTTTTGGTCTCTGTGGGATCTTATTTGTATTTTGGATTGAGTGATGAGATTCTAAATAATAGTTCTTCAGCACAACGTTGGTTTAATTGAAATATTTGTTTTCACACATATTAGATAAGAATACATGTATATATAGTGTTTCTCTAGAGCATATGTCCACACGTTAAAGTTCTCAAATTTCATGTTCAGACTACACTAGTTTTACGTTCAGTTCACAAAGTTATAAACTGAACGTTAAATCTTTAAAATTTATCAGAATTTTGTGACGTCTGCATTTTAACAAAGTGCCGATGTCCAGACCTCAAATAAGTAGATATTTCTGTTTAACAAATTTTTATTTATTTATTTTTTTCGAAGGAACTGCCTTTAATTTCAGGAAAAAAAGATGTGTATTTCTGGCATTATAAACTTATAAAGCTTTCTTGAATACATGACCACCCTTTTTCCTTTCTCATTGGTTTTTCATAGCAAGATTATGCATGTCATGAATGCTGTTTAGCTTGTATGAATTCAATATGCAAAAGCTCATTTCCAGGCATGTTTTTATTTGTGTGTGTTTTTATTTTTTATCTGATTCTACGGATGAATTTTAGGAATTGAAAAATATGTTTTTGTTTTCTAAATAACTTCAAACTAAGTTTCAATGATAGCAATTCAAAGACAAAACACCACTGATAAATGAAAAAGACACCAGAGTATAGATATTGTTTGAGAATAATTACTGCCAGATGATATGAAAAGAGAATTATCCCTTGTTCCTCTTCCCACTCAATACTTGAAAATGACTCAAATGAGTCCCATTTGACCCTTTACCTACACATTCACACGATGTGTACACAGTCACACACTCCCAAAATCATCTTCAACCTTTGCCAAGGAAAAAGACAGTGAGGGAGATTATACTATACTGCAAAATTTGGGCTTCACACCATTATGTTGAAAGCCCTCAAGACAATTTTAAAGGTTTGAGCAAACCTTCATTTTTGTGGTCTTCATGACATTCACTAACTTAAAGCAAACCAGAGCAGGACCATCCCCTCCATCAAGAGTTTTCTTGAATTCTGCAGACAAAACATAAGAGTTTTGTGGGCAGTTTTAGCGACATAAGTGAGTTCCTTGTATCATACTAGTATGCAAGTCCATCCCTCTCTTCCCTGAGAAATCTGTCTGCATTGATCGGACAAATGACTCGTAATAATTCAATAAGAGTTGTTGAATATATGATGAGGTGTTTTATGCAGAGAAAGTCACCTCTTGTCTTCACTTTCGCTGTTGATTACCGTAGCTTCAGCTTGAAGTATCACCACTCATGTTCTGTACGCGGAGTTCTACAGCCCTCAGATCACGAAGATGTTGCAGGATCTCTTGGAGAAGATCCATTCCTTTGTCTCCCTTCTGTATGGAGCTCATACAATGCTTTAGAAACTCACGGTCTGCTTCAAGAGCCTGTAGTCTCTCATAAACATGATCCACCTCCTCTTCAATGGCTAGTTTTTTGCTATCAAGTTCAGTCATGGAAAGTGAAGACGTGTTCATTTCCACAGATTGAAATTCTGCTTGTTCTTCAAACGTCAACCCTTCTTCTGTTTCATTATCGGCTGCATCCAGAAAAGGAAGGAGTTGCTTTGCCATGGAAACCATAGTTTTTCTCTCAGGATAGAGCTTATCCTTAGAAACACAATTTGAGTCCCCGGTCTCTTTTTGACTGCTACAACAATTATCATCAAAGTCATTGAAAACAAGCTGCGGCGACTGCTGTATTGATTTCAAATCCTCCATGAATTCATCATCACCTAATGTGACTAGCTTATCCTCCAACATCTTAAGCTGATCTAGAATGGACAGCCTCTCCTCCTCAAATTCTGTCAATGAATCATCAAGAGCTGTCATGTTCTTCACACAATCTAGGGCTATCTCCTCCAAATTCAACACTGCATCGCCCGGAGTAATATTACCGCCACTGCTTTCTGGATGGCTGAAGAAGATACCATCTTCATCCCTTGCTTTGCGATTGAGATCAATAGATAACTCATCACTATCCTCTGAGTTGGCGGAAGAGTTTCTGCTTCTTACACTTCCATTAATACTTCTCCTCATCATTCTAATCTTCTCTTTTGCCTCGTAATCCAAAACCTTCTTGTGGTAGATTTCTAATTCTTTCTCAAGTTCTTGCTTCTCCCTCTCTCTCTTGCCCATGAGCTCATTCAGAAGTTGTAAGGCTTCCTGATCATACTCAGATTGTTCTTCCATCATTCTCTGGTATTGCAATGCTTCCATCTGCATTGCAGCCTTCTCCTCTTGAAGCCTCGTTATCATTGCCATTGTCTGGTTAGTAGCAATCGCGGATGCACTCCTTTCCTCCTCTAATTCTGCATATAAAGCACTTAAGGTTTTCCGTTCAGCTTTCAGTGCAGTTCTCAGCCGCTCAATGGTTTGGATAGGGTCACTACCTTCCATTTCGCTTACCACCCTTCCATCTAAAGACTCCTCCGCTCCTGTTTCTCTTTTCTCAAATAATAGTTGTTTCTTGAGCAAGCATTGGAGACTTTCGATAGAAGTTGGCGTGTCTGGAAGTTTTTCGTCGTCTCCATCTTGATTCTTATCAATTAAATTCATTTTTACCTGCATAATTTCTGTTTCTGCATGCTTTTGATCTAGTTAAAAACAGAAAAAACAAAAAACAAAAAACAAAAAATTAAATTCTTATTTCAAAATATCATCTGTATAATACAATTGAACACTTCATTCCGTGGGAATCAGATATGGATTTTCTGCTTACCAAGATAATTCTGAGCCAAATTACCTTCGGTGGTGTTATAAACTTCAGCAACAGGGTTTCTCATATCGGATTGGTCTTCTTGTATGAATGGCAATGAGGGAATTGACTGAGTTTGGTCGGCTGCGTGATCAGCTTCTTCCGTACTATCCAAGTTCTTCGATTTGGTTTGATCCACTGTAAAGTCTGATCCATTTGTTTCTTCTGTATGAACGACTAATAATCAATTAGTAATTATCGAAAAATTGAGGATTTAGAAGCCATGTCAATGGAGAAACTAGAATAGTTCCTATGTACCTGCAGAGTTATCTGGTTTGCTCATAGTTTCTTCAACCACACCAATCTCCAAGCTTTCAAGTTCTTTGTACCTTATCTTATCCGTACACTCGTCCATTTTCGTCAATTGTGCC
Source organism: Acer negundo (assembly GCA_035582765.1). NCBI lineage: Eukaryota > Viridiplantae > Streptophyta > Magnoliopsida > Sapindales > Sapindaceae > Acer > Acer negundo. The sequence goes on along the minus strand of CM069241.1, from coordinate 18,878,205 downwards.
TCTGCCAAGACAATGGTTTGTATTTGACTTTGTAGTTCGGAATCAAAAGTTTCAGTTTCATCATCATGCGTTCTCAGCGCTTCATCTCCTATGTTGCAGGATCCTTGATTAGCAGTAGTTGATGAATCAATCAATTCAACAGGAATTACACGATTAAAGCCTGAATCGAAGTTTACTTCCGAACCCAAGTTGATGATTTCGAGGAAATCATCTTCTCCTGAACAACATCGAACGATGGTGCTATCACAGGAATAATGAGCAAGATTTGTATCTGCTTTCTCAACTTCATAGGCTTCTTTTTCTTCATAGTGAAGGTTTGATACAGACCTTGAACAATTTTCCTCTGCAGTTTCTGTGAGACCAAAACTGTCAATATCCGAAAGTATCTGAAACTCATCTTCAACATCTTTATCATTATCACATTCTTCTTCATTGTCATTTTCACTTTGAATTTCTTGGCTTTCATTTCTCTTTTGCACCTTGCTCTCACCTCCACTGTTGTCATCATCCATTGCTTCTATAATCAAATTTCCTGTCTCTGTATAATCCGAAGCACCCCAAGAAGAAGACTTAAAAAGCAAGCTAGGAGGGTACAATTTCCTTATCAAGCTCTCGTCGCAGCAAGAACATCTGAAAACTTCATCACCCTTTTCAAGTTGGTGTGTACTCAGCCATGAAATGAAAGCGAAAGTCTGCTGTGTCATTTCAATGCATTCATCGTCATGCTTGATTCGAGAAACCAAGCATTGGTTGCACATATTCTGTGTTTCAGCCAACTTTTGATGACTTGAACAGTAACTCAGTCTGGAAATCTCGGTAGCATGTGTTTCGCACACAAGATCTCTATATGAAGTTGTGTTGTTGTTAGCAGACATGAAGATGTGGTCGACTCTAGAACACCAGAGGCAGGGTGGTTTGAGGCCAAAGTAGTTGGCAAATCTTGTGATCAAGTAAGTGAAGAAGGAGTTGAGTAGGAGGAACATGATGAGGATCCATTCAAGCACTGCATAGATTAGAATCACAGCGATCTTGTGTGTGTTCCTGTGCAACATAGTTGCAAACTTGTTTGAAGCCATGGATGTTTTCTGGTTATTTAAACACAAACAGAGAGAGATGAGAATGGAAGAGGAATGTTTTCCTCAAGTTTTGACGGATATTGAGTTGTGTTGCAAGAGACGCAGTTGAGAGGCTGATTTTTGACAGGGAAGTTGTATGGTTACTTGGTCTTGACAGTAGATAGACCGTCGTTATTTTACCACTAAATAACCATATTTACAACTAAGACAACCCGAATTCGTATGTTTTTACATTAATCATTTGATAGATCAAAGACAGTCCTAATCTTTTGAAGAGATAAGTTAAATACAGTACCACTTAAAAAATTGATTTAGGGTACACCATGCCCAAAGAGGTGTGGGCCACCACCATACATGTGAATGGGTCCACCTGAAATGTGAATGCTAGGCAAACGCTCTCTCAGCCTTTTAAATTTATTATTACTACATTAATAAAAAATAAAATAAAGTTTTTATTAAAATACACACACTCACACAATAAATAAATTTTCTCCATAAACTATTCATATTTTTGGTTCTTTTGATTTAATTTCTATAGTTATAAGCACTTTTTTCTTAAAAGAATTATACTACTCCATAAAACAAGACTGTATTAAACTTATAGAATAAAATCAATCAAATAAGGAAACTTGGGATTCTATGTAAAGTGGAAAAGGAATGATGAAGCATAGCTGTGAACAGTGTGGGATGCATAATGAAAAGGGCCAGAAGGCTACGAAGAAAAATGGAAAAGGAAAAGGAAAAGTAAAAGTAAAAGTAGGAAAAAAGAGAAAAGAAAGAGATTGAATTGGATGAAATTAGGGATCTGAGTTGGTGACATGTGAAACCTTTTACATTAATAAAAGCTTTTAATTACTGAGATGGGTCATGGGATCATGGCCCATGAGGCCTCAGCTTTTTGGAAACTTCATTCCTCGTTTTGAGTATCGAAAGATGAATTTAAATTAATCGATCAAAAAAGTGTTTACTAAACCTAATTTTAATGATCAAAGTATCCGCTCCTCAAATTAATTGTCCTTATCTCCATTATGTATTGTCACGTGTCTAATATAACAAATTAATGATCTCAGTTGTTTCTTTTAATTCTTATGTATTTACTCTACTAAAAGATAGAATTAATCAAGATCATTGATTTATGTGAGGACAATGTGAAATAAAAAGGAGATCAAAATCCTAAGGTGTTCCTATAATTCATCATCATCAGCTTCGGTACAGTTATGTTAGAGTTGTAAATATCAATAAATATCAATGATTTGGTAAATGATGCTCATTTAGTCTATCAATGTCATAGATTCAGTCGCCGCACCACAGGTAATATATATATATATATATATATATATATGGGTCATTCTTCAGTGCAACAGCATGTGATCACATATGATTACATGTGATCACAAATATTTATAATGTTATCACATATGAATTGCACGTAATCACACAATTAAATTATTGTGATCACATATTAGAACATACAATCACATATTAGTTGATGTGATTGTACCAAAGAAGACATGATCATAGTCAAGATTTTCTATGTTGCATCATGTAACGTTGCACCCAAGGACAACCCTGTATATATATGAGTAAGTTTGAATATGATTAATTAATTAATGACGAGATGAGGTTAGTCCGGCGGTATATCTCTTACACTTACACCACGATGTTGTGGGTTCGAGTCTTTTCCCTCTCTAAAACCTCGAATTTATATAATGATTAATCAAGGGAACAAAATTACCAAAACATATACTAAAAGTAGATATTTGTTAAATGTCTATAGTCCACTTTTGAATGAATTTAGGTGTAGACGTAGTGAATACCCACCACTTTTGTGGGCCTAATTGACGACTTAAGAGTGTTAGACATAACAACTTGAGCTGAATTGGGGATTTATAGGGCCACTGTCATGTGGGAGTCTGAAAGAAGTTACTATTTGGAAAAGTTTTGGTTTAATTCATGAACCAACAACTTATACACATTATTGAGTTCTCTAAAGTAGGTGTTGTGGAGTCCAGCAACTTTGATTGGTCTTAGATTCAATATTAATATCAATTATTTATGACAATTGCTTGCACTATTGTAAAGCATGCATGCATGATGTTTGAACATGGTGTATGTGTTAATCTCAAATTGAATAGATATAAGTTGAATCCTAATCTTATAAGGTAAGGAAGGGTTAGGATCGATACTCTTAACAAATTTTCAACCATTAAACATGTTGAACACCAATTTTGCACCGTGTATACATAAGACCGCCACCCACAAAGTGTTGTCCGCTTTGGCCCATTGGACCTCACGGTTTTGTCCTTAAAATGGTTCTTAGGGAGTCGTGGGATGAAGACTAATATTGGCTTACACCACATACTAGTCTGGATTTCAAGAAAACTAACAACTTGCTTCATGTAACAAAGTATAATAAGATGAGTCTTACCTACACAATCAGAAGATTAAATGCCATACATCAAACCCAACTTTTGACTCTTTAAAGACATACATCTTTATTAAGGTCCTATGAAAAGAGTAAACAGATTTAAATACCCTCAAACATAGAAAACTCATAAAATAAATTAATAAAACAGTGAATCAGAACATATGAGAATGATTTAAAAGACCCTCTTCTTTTCATTAGCACTCATCACTTCCTGTTATTAAGTGGTTTTGTTCTACTAGATATTCAAAGTCAGTCCTCCCTTGGAGAATGGAAACTGCTATTTTTCCAGGAATTTAGTGAACTTTACCTACATGTTGATATTTACAGTATAATTCTTCCAACAATCCTTAGTTTGTATTTGCGTTATCATTGTTATCATTTTCTTCAGTATCCGATGGCTTTAGATTCATCGTAAATCTCCAGCTATCTCCTTCCTCTATTTCCCACTGTTTCTTCAGTTCATAGATTGCTTTGAATGCAGCAGCAGCAACTGCAGGATTGCTATCTTCTGCCAGTCTCTGTATGGGGAACTGATGTTAACTTACTGCTCAACCGAAAAGCTTGAGCTGAGTTCTAACAGTAGTATTAAGCTCTAACAAACAAGAACCAAAGTTGCAGCACGTACCTGTAATGCCCCCATGCCTGCATTACCAAGAGTCCACATCGATGGAGCAGCTGCCAATGCATTGGCCAATGCTTGTCTACACCACAGATAAACAAAGCAAACCGAATGAATCAGGGGAGAGAGATTCCATAATTCAAAATAGATATAAATCAGGAACGTCCAAAGTTGTTACTAAAGCTCTCGTAGGTTTCGTGTTGGTATCCTTTGTCAGATTATCAGTATTTTCTTCTCCAATTTATGTAGAAATCCATCGTCGAGTTAACTATAGTTACTAATGACTGCTGCAAGTGTCACATACTATTCATTTCAACTAAACAACACAAACAAATATTATGATGTCGATAGGGATTGCGACATGAAGAGAGAAAAACAAATTATCATGCTTCAACAGCTTGTAGCACTGCCAAGTATGGTCTAAATGCCTAACGATTCATTTTATTGCCCTCCAAATAAATAGACAAGTTTGGCTTTAAAGGTTTATTTTATTGGTCCTAAATGAAACTCACAAAATGCCCACAAGGTAAATTAAAAAAACTTTTAAAAGTATCAAGCAAAGGAAATTTTCTCTAAAATAATTTCTTACAAGCTCTAAGAGGCTTACAAGTTCATCCTTGAAGAAAAATACACAACAGAAGATGTTTACACATGGAGAAAATTAATTAAAGATACTATACTCCTTAATTTGAATAAATAGCTTACCTAGTATTGACATCGGGAGAACTTGAACACTCCGCTAACAGCGAGACACTACTTTTGCCATCCATTGCATCAAGATCTATAAGAGTTGTCACCAACAACTCAAGCTGTTCCAAAAAGAGAAAGAGCAGGTATTTAAATTAACAATGAAAATCTTAATTATATAAACTTCTTTACTAAACAATATGAATGCATGTATCTGAACCTCTTCAGGATCAGTATAGTCAATTCCATCCGCTTCAGAAAGTGCAGATGCCATACTCCAGTAAGCTTCCTGCACGTTGTCAAATGAAATGGAATTAGTTTTTATTATTCCCGATGCAGTTGATAAGAAATATTGAAATAATATAAAGATTGGAATAGAAAAGGACCTGAATAGCATTAATACGATCGGTAGACACTTCCCCAAGGAAGAAATCAAGAGGTTTCCCATTTTTCTCAAGCATTATATGTTCGATCATCTCAGAGGCTGATGGAGAAACTTTTTCCCTACGCAAAGGGCTGAAAGCCAATAACATGTCAGAACTTTATGATTCCAACACTGACAACTTACAACATTCCAAAGAAAAAGGAGGAGAATTTAAAGAGAAGGAGAGGCATGCTATCACCAAAGAAACTTACAATTTGTACATCTTCCTCACCATCATGTCATGGATATTTTTGACCAACTGAGAAATTACAAAATGGAATTTATTTAATAAAATCAGAAAAACAAAAACTACATAATACCTTTGTGTGAGATAGGAAAAAGTGAAATGAGAAAAGGAAAGATGATGAATAGTCAGCCAATGGTAAAATCCCATAAATTGATAATGTAATGTGTAGATTTTGCAAAAATGAATAGGCAAAAGACTCACTTCTAAAGCCATTAAGGCATCTTCCATTGCCCGTTGCTTGGCTCGGAAGTCTGCAAGGCGCAGATCAGCCTGAAAAATAGCCAAAGAGACTGTCAGGATATATTACAACACAATATTCTGACATAAAATCACATATATAGGCATGATTCTTGAATAAATTAAAATAGCAGTTTAAACAGAAGATTGCCATTCCGGTCCTTTTTTCGTTTCATCCTTTCAATATTTTGACATCAAACCCACACCCGTTCCCTTCCTCTATTTGACCTACCTTTGATTATGATCTCCCATGCAAACCATGTCTAATTATATCATAGATTCCTCCATCAATCAATGAATTAAATAAGTTCATGTTTTCTTCTGCCACTTTTTTCTTAAATTAGAAACAATTTCGCTAGACCATGCTTAATATTTCCTACATTACAAGAAGCCAAGTGCTCATATTGGTTCTAACCAAATGAAACAAAATAAGAGTTCAAGTTGGGCATGTGCTGAGTATTGTGACACCCTGTTGTTGACTTGAAGTAGATCTAAATTGTCCAGTAAATGTAAACATGAAAGTTGTAAAAGGAAAATGGAAACATTAACTACGTGCAAACGCATAACCCAAGTTCATCACACAGAACTCTTATTTTTCTTAGTTTCATTGGCTCGCTTATCAGTTTTGTTTTACCACTCCGTAAGGAGTTTCTAGCAATATAACATGATCCAGCAACCAAAATAGATAGATGTAAATTTTAAGATGACAGAGGAAGGTACATCCAAGGCTCCATCGCTCCAGTGCTTATCAGCTGCATTTTTCAATCTGGACTCAGCTTTATCTTTCAAGATCTGCAAGTGAACATAAAATTCACAAAGGCATTCATCACTAATTAACCTAATTTGCTAATCTTCGTCGCCAAGCAAATCAAAATTTTGAACATCTAGATGTACATACAGTAGCTATATGATGAAGGCGCTCAGCTTTTCGCTTCACACCACGGTCAATTTTCTCTGTATCCTCTCTTGCCCGAGCTACCCAACAGAAAGTCAAAATAGCAAAAATCATCAGTTTGCATGTGATGAAGATAAAACAAAATGAAGCCTTCACCACAGTTGCAAAGAAGTCAATGCAGTATCTGGACATTTTTAGATGATTGTATGCAAGCGAGAATATGGACCTCTTCAAAATAGCATATTTGTTTAAATTAAGTCATGGTCTCCAGGTTCTCATGGTAACATAAATATGGTATTTAGAAAGCCACATTAGAAGAGCTCACAACATTGAACCCAGAGGTAAGAGTTTACCATCAAGCTTAAGAAACTCAGACCCAAGAATAGCAACATCTTGACGTGCACGGGCATCCAGCCTCATTATGCCACTGAAGATTATTGGAAAAGAAATAATAAAAAACTCAACGGAATCTTATTTTAAAATAGTGGAACATAAAGAAATGCACATAAAACTATTAATCTTATCTACTGCCAACAAATAATTGTTTAGGTCACCTAAATAAAATCATTGCGGTAAAAATTTGAATTATAATAAGGTTTTTTACTTAACCATGCTTATCATGATTAATAGATGATGAAGATTTTGCATTCAATTGCTTAAACCTTCAAAACTTTTCTGAATTCTAAATGAGATTGTCTTCTTTCAGAAAGTAAATCTGATGATACTACAGAAACCACTTTTGACTAAATCATTAGGCACATGGTAGGATTCTTGATATTACCGAGAAAGCAAGACAATGTCGTTACGAGCCCTTTCATTGACAAACTTTGCATCATTGAATACAAATTTACAAGCTTCAGCTAAGCCTGGACTTGAGTGAATGGTTCTACAAGGCATGATGGGATTCTTGTCTTCCTCTTCTCCAATTTGCGCACTGATGCAGAACAGAATATTTGTAAATGTAATATACAAGATAGTTGTCAGAAATCTTGATATTATTAACTGAACTTAATGTACATTATGTGCCAATATCAAGAAACAAAAAACAGTAAAGACATCAGGCAAATAAGCATTTTTGCCACTTCTAGACACAACCATGCTGATCGGAAAAGCAAATGAATAATTGATTAGGATTTAAAGAAAGTCCCGTAACAGCTATAGTGAAAGCATAAAGAGAAGGTCTGTTCTGAAGATAGTAAACGCAGCCTTGTACCTTCTACTTATATAAATGGTCAAGTAAATTTAAGATTTCTTGCAACTGTTGACACAAGTAGTAAGCCTAATGATATGTGAATTTTTTTTTTTTTTAATTCTAATATTGGAATTCTTTCTATAACCAAAAAACTATAGGCCTATCTTCTAATATTTCATATATAGGAAAATTATGTTAATGCCAGTTTTATCAAGCATTCGCAAATTAAACTTTCAAGCCAGACAAATCATAAGCTTCATATTTTAAAATCTGTGATAAGTGCTTCACAACATCATGCCGTACAAAAATGTTGAAACTTGATTAGTTTCAAGCATTATAAAATCTACAATCAGTTCGATATTTATTTATGGATCTGCCATGTTTGTTTCCTTATATGATGCAAGCAAACTCATATATTTCAATATAATACAGTCATGAAAAATGCGAACCCATCAATTGTGTAGGCCAAGATGTTACGCATCTGTCATGTCCATGAGACAAACCTTGTATGTCTCCATGAACCATACCCAATGATCCATTCTCTTGGGAAACCTGACATACATTCAACATGGTAAGCAAAAATAGTTATTGAACTTCATTACCTAGATACATCAGAGCAATCACCATAAGGTCTAATACGTTCTTTTTCTTTGGTTTTCCGTGATCCTGTTGAAAGGCATACTGTGGAAGATCTTCGAGAGACATTGAAACTAAGAGGTTTGCCACGAATACTCGACAAACTCTCATTGGAAAAACTCACTTTATTCACTTGCCAAAGCTCGACTCCTTGATTTGAGTGTAAATTACTGTGCAGTGCTGACTTGGCAGAAGAAAATAAAATTCCATGCGATCTAGAGGTGGTAACCCCCTTTGTCACAATAGGACTACTTGAAACCTTACTTGCAGTAAGTGCCATGGGAAGGATCACAATAAAAATAAAATAACCCCAATCAGCATTTCCCCTGAAACAACATATAGCAGCAGGAAAACATTAAAGGTGTAAGATATCCAATATTCAGCTAACGATGTCCAAGAGAAAATGCAAAATGAATAATTCATTGGTACAAGAGGTTCTTAAGGCATGTAAGAATGTAGAAAAAGTTCCAAGCATCAAGGAAATGAATACTCCATGCTAGTTTGTATAGCGAAGTATAGAAGTCATTGGCTTGCCCCTGCTCAGTGAGATTAGTTGGCAGGAACTTTGAAAGAAGGGACTATAGCTATCTATATATCAGAATATATAAACACATAGAGATGCCTTAAATTGAAACAGGGCAGCTAAGGCAAGCTGTTATCGCACTCTATGCATTCAATGGTCAAAACTATCAACATGCCAGAAATTGAAATGTTAACCCACATCAAGACATAATTCTAAGATTCTCTCACATAAGCCCTATGGGACAATGGTCTCGTTCAAAATACTTCTTATTTGATTAACCACTCTCTTCCAGCCATATAACACTTGCACAAATTATTTTTTAAAATGGGCACACGGTCTAATATTCGAGTCCAAGTAGCTATCACAATTCACAACTATCATACTCAAAATACTTTTCATCCTGTATGTCAACTAATTAGCTATAAAACATTAGTTAGAACATGTGAACAAGACAACAAGTTCAATCCGATGCCAATAACTCAAAGGGGATATCTAAATACATTTGAATTTCGACCCATCAGGAAATTTGTGAAGTTTCAAAATTTGTATTTACATATCCTCATCAGATTATGTAAGGTATCAAATAACCAATACAAACCAAACCCATCAAGAATCAGAATTACAACACTGAAAAAAGATCAAAAAACAATAACTTCAGAACAAAAGAAAAGAGTGATCACTGATTTTCACTAAATGAACCAACTAGAAACAAGTAAATAAATTAAACAATAAATCAAAATGAAGAGGAACCCCACTTGGGAGAAAGCAAGAAACTTTGAGTTGAGCAAAGTAAATAACCTGTTAAGAAGCTCAAAAGCTTCACTGAGAGAGTGAGGAGAGAGAGAGAGAGGTGGTGGAAAAACTAGTTCTAGCTGAGGAAAACTGGAAAGAGATGTCAACCACAAGCTATACCTGTGGCCCAGTACATGCCACGACTGATCACCTAAATTCTTTAAATTTATTTGTGGGGATGTATTTCATATGCGTGTGACGGTACAATAAAATTCTATCATTTACATTGAAAATATTAAACGTGGCACATTTACATTAGATAATTTTATTGCCGCGTCAATAAAACTCTCCCATATAAAATTTTCTTGTGTGTAACATAAGTTACTGGACAATGTGTGTGTGAATGTGGTATGTGATTTATGTTATTGAATGTTTCGATATTTGATCATATGAGTCGATTTGGACTTAAAAAATAGTCAATATATTTCCTTTTTTTTTTTTTTTTTACAAGACAAAAAATCAAACGAAATTAAACCATGGAAACAAGACAATTCCCTTGCCACGCTTGCTCTTTTTGAGAAGAGATGACAAAAGAAGCAAGATCATGAGCCAAGTTATTCCCATTTTAAGAGATAGCCTGACACTTAGAAATACCAGCCCTCTTAAAGAGTGTTTGGACATTGTTGAAGACAAAGGTAGCTAAACAACCAAAGAGCTTGAGCAAATTAACACCAGCAGCCACATTAAAAATTACCTTCTAAAATTTACAACTTCTTATTTGTTATATTTTTCTATTATGAGCCCTTTAAATGGAAAGTGTTAGATGATGGTTCATTTACTTAATTTGCTATCTAAATATAATTATTTCTAGATAGAATACTATTTTGATTAAGGCAGTGTTTGGTTTTTTGTTTTTGTTTTTTTTATTTCTTTTGTAATTTGAACAGTTTGAACTTTACTAAAGTCACAAATCTGAATTTAAATAACTTGTTTGTTTTTTAATTTTGAGGTCTGAATGTAGAGATTTTCTTCTTCCAATCCAATTTTATATTTTTACACCAAAGCTGTAAATGTGGGCCGGTCAGGCACGTCACAGACCGTGCCATGCTGTTTCCCGGGTTGTGCCTAAAAAATTTAGGAAAGCGCACCGTGCTAGCATGCTGTGCCGTTCATGTCTGCTCGGTAGAGGGCCGGGCTTTTTATTTTATTTATTATTATTATTATTATTTAAAATATTATTATTACAGCTTTAACCATGGACCAAAATCCAAACCATTTCAAATAGACTAATCAGTACAACTATACAAAATATTAGTTATTATTTCAAATAATATTTTAAGTAGTATAGAGAGTTAATTTATAACGTGTCGACCAAGGTCAAATTAATTCTCCGGATCAAGACGGACATGGCGGTAGAGTTGGATCGGGAGGACAACATTTCTTACTAGGTTTAAATGAGGTTAGAAATTGACATGACAGTTAAAACCAATTATTATTTATTTATTTTTGATGAAAAAGGGGTTTTTTGAGCCCGAAAAGTCACTGCAAGCCCATTCGATTCTATGCAATTTCAAAAAAAAAGAAAGAAAATCACCCAATTCAGACATCGGAGCACAAAGTTATTGCCTTTCAAAGATCATTGCATAAATTTAAAAATTAATAAAATGGGTATTTATAGGGAAAGTTAAATGAGGGTAAAATGGTAAATAGGGGGAATTTGAACATTAAAAAAAAAAAAGGAAAATTGCACAAACATAACCTGACATTAACACATATATGAGGCATAATCCAGTTTTGCCAAAATTACAAGAAAATACCTTTGACTAACCGTTGATTGACAGTTGACCATACTAAATGATAAAATGACCAAAATGCCTTTCTTCAATGTTTTATTAATTTTTATTTTTTTTAAAATGTTTTAAATATTAAAATAATTAAAAACTAATTAATTAATAATATAAAATTTAGAAGTCAAATATTACAAAATGTCCAAATCACCCTTCAATATTATAATATTTTTAATTTTTTAATTGTTTGATAACTATTAATTATATTGAAACGTAATTATAATATTATTTTTACAATTTATTGATAATAATATCATTACTATTATTGTTATCATCATTATTATCATTATATTATTATTTTAAAATTTAAAAATTATTATTATTATTATATATTATTATTTTTAAAGTTTGTTATTATTCTTATATATTATTTTTTTAAAATTTATTATTATTGTTGTTGTTATTATTATTATTACTATTTTTATTTTTATCATTATTATTATTATATTATTATTTTTAAAATTTATTATTATTATCAGCATACTTTTTGGGCTTGAAAATTTATTTGGACCAGAAATAATTGTAGCCCAAACTTATGTAGGCTGAAAAATATCTGGGCCCATTTCCATTTGAATCCAAAGTCTTATTTGGGTTAATATTTCATTTAAACCAAATTTGGGTCGGCACCCTCTTTTGAAACCCAAACTCTCTTTTGAGTTTTGTAATGAATTTTTAGAATATTAATACTGATGCCCCTTTTTTACTCATTTCGTGTACAGATGAATAACCCTAATTAATATCCCTTCTCTTTCATCAAACACTCAAATCCTCTAATCTCTCTCTACTTTCTTACCCAAATTCATGGTTCCTACCCAAATTCATGGTTCCTTCTTCTCTTTTTCAGATTTCATCCCTGGTTTGGATTTTTAGATTTCTCCTTTACAAATTTCTATTTCAACTTTCTTCTCTTGTTCAGTTTTTGATTGTAAGTTTTGTTTTTTGTATTTTGTTTTCTAATTTGAGGATTTTGATTTTCAAAATCAGGTATGTTTTATTTTTGTTTTAAGGTTATTTTGTGGTGGTTGCATGTGGGTTTTTGAATAAACCAAACTCCCTCTTCTCTTCCTCAGATTTGTTATTTTCTCTTTTTCAGATTTCTTAGTTTTCTTCTCTGTTTCAGAATTAGAATTTTGATTTCAAGATTTCCAAAAAAAAAATAAAAAAAAAATAAAAGAAAGTGGAAGATGATGATGGGTTTGATTTGGTTTTTGCTTTCTCTGTGGTTTTTGTTTCTTGGGTGCCTACTTGTTACCTTTTTGTTTATGTGATTTAGTTGGACAGTGTTTTTGCTCTCTTTTTCTTGATTTTCTTTTTCTTTATTGTTGAAACAATTAAAAGAAAATGACCATGTCAAAGAAGTGGACCGACAGACGTGTGTTTTGGATGGTTGACCAAAAGAATTTTGATTTCAAGATTTTTTTTAATTATATATGGATTTCAAGTTAAATTTTTTTTTTTTTCGTTTGTACTTTTCAGTCTAGATCCATGTAGTAGCATTAATTTCTTAGTTTATTTACCTTTTTTTTTTGGTAGATCTCAGTTTACAACAATAAAATCAAAATCTACAAACCTAGATGGGATGCCTTTAGATTCAGCAATCAGTTGTTTTTTTTTTTTTTTTTTGCTCCTTTTTTGTTTTTGTTTTTGTTTTTTATTTTACAGACTCACTCTTCTCTTTATCTCAATTTCTTTTCTTTCATTCTTATTTTTCCACCTCTTCACCGCCACAACCTAACATAGCCTTGCATAGCCACCTTCAATCCCAAATAACGTAACAGATACACGTTGCAAACTTTTAATCCCAAATAACGTAACAGAGGCACGTAAAAAGGAAAGGATAAAAGGGGAAATATAAGGAAGTTAAAAAAAATGAAGGATATAGAGGTAAATTGGACAATTGAAGACAGTAAAACAAAAATCGGACATAGAAGGAAATAAAGCGCACGTAAAAAGGAAAGGATAAAAGGGGAAATATAAGGAAGTTAAAAAAAATGAAGGGTAGAGGTAAATTGGACAATTGAAGACAATAAACCAAAAATCGGACATAGAGAGAAATAAAGCAAAAGGTCACACCAAGAATTGCCCTTTTGAAAAGATAAGGCGCTTATATATATAGGATATTAAAAGCCAAACAAAACAATTTAAATATATATATTTTTAAAGAAAAACAAATAAAATTAAATGTTAAAAGCAAAAAATAAATATCAATTGATCTCCATGGAGACCTACGTTAATAGAGATTTCGTAGGTCTCCATGGAGATCAATTGCTATTTGTTTTTTGCTTTTAATATTTAATTTGATTTGCTTTTCCTTAAAAAAAAATATTTAAATTGTTTTGATTTGCTTTTAATATATAATTCATAGTTATCAAACAATTAAAAAATTAAAAATATTATAATATTGAGGGGTAATTTTTACATTTTGTAATATTTAACTTCTAAATTTTATATTGTTAATTAATTAGTTTTTAATTATTTTAATATTTACAGTATTTTTTTAAAAAATAAAAATTAATAAAACATTAAAGAAGGACATTTTGGTCATTTTATCATTTAGCATGGTCAACTTTCATGATAAGTCAATTTAACGAAAAAACCCCAAACTAGTTACAAGGTAAAATCAAGTGTAAACATGCGGAAAATAAAAGACACTTAATATTTACGTGGAAACTCACACGGGGAAAAATCATGGGCTGTTTTGTACGCTACACACGAACCTCAATCCACTAATTGCAATGGTGATTACAACCTAAGTTGACCATATAAAACTCTACGGTTACTAAAAGTGAATCTAGTCCCTTACTTGCAAACTACCAAATGGTATATACAAGACTTGACTCTCTAAGATAAGAGATTAACAACCTAAATGCAAGGTTAGACATTTAAGCTTATCTAGGCATGGATGAACATGTTTAAGACATTCATAGATATCATGTAGCTATATGACATGCATACAACCTAGTTATATGTGCAAATCAAACCCTATATGCAATAGCTATCACAAATAACTCACAAAACACAATAAAGAAACATTCTTGAAACTAGTCAAGTAATAAAAATGCGATCTTGTAAAGCAAGAACATATAAGAGATGAAAGTGATGTTCTAGCTATAAGTCATGTGAGAGACAATGAAAACCCAAAAGAAATCATACCTAGAACATGCTAGATGATGAATGATTCATGAAAAAGATGGGTCTGTTTTGTGTTATAAAAATCAAATCTTGATACCTTTACTTGAAGATTCTTCCATGCTTTTCAAAAATGTAATTTTTTCTCTTTGAAAAACAACCAAAGGCTATCAAGACACACACACACACACACACACACACACACACACACACACATATATATATATAAGGCCAAAATGAAGTGACATCGTTTTGGAAAAGTGGCTAGAAAAAGGCAATTTTGCGCCCTTTGTTTCTGCGGTCGGTGATTGTAGAACAAGGGCACATAATCTCAACGGCCTCCGAATGAGAGCGCAAAATTGAGACGAGACATTCTGGTCCCAATTCTGCTCCCTCGGTTCTACTGCCCCTAATCGTAGATTGATGACGTAAAATTGAGATGAGACATTCTACGACCATTAACCGTAGAAACCACAACGCCGATTCCTTCTGGATTTTTCATCCTAATGCCTAACCACGACATAGCATTTCAATAAACAAGATGCAATCAAATAAACATGCATGAAGGGATAACAAGAACATGAATGGACGTATGTAAAACACACAACAAGATACAACAACAAATGGCAAGTGAAGTGCACAAAAGAGCAATGTATACAAGCAAACATGACAAGTGTGTGTGTGCAACTAAATCTCTTTAATAAAGAGTCAAGACAAGTAATCTACCTTCCTTGAAGCTCTTAATGTCCACAATGAAGGCCTTTGACATTTGATAAGGATATCTTCAATCCTAAGCTACCCTTACATGATTGACCAAATTGTGGTTTTGTTAATGAAATAAGCCAATCAAAAAATGAAGCACTTACAATCTTCTCCTTTGGCTATTTCATGACAAAACCAACACTCATATAGCATCCTCACAAAAACAAAAAATGGTTGGTCAATAAGATTTTCTACATTACAATAAAGCTCATAGACTAAGTCTTCAACATCTTCAAGTCAATTCCAAGCTAGTAGAAAAAATCCAACCTACACACAATTAACAAGAAAGATACCTTTTAAAAGCAAGTGTGTGAGAAGTACTTATAACAAGAGAAGTTGCAATTGCCAAGAATAAATCAATACAATCAACTAATGTAATCATACAATGCAATGCAACTCCCCCTAAATACAATGCAACCATGGGTTATTCTCTTAACTCCCCATAAATGCAATGCCAAGAATGTCACATAACAATGCCAAGAATGGCACATAATGACACATCATCTCTCTAACCTTACTCCCCCTTTTTGTCATGAGATGGGCAAAGGAAGTTTACCTTAATAGGAAACATTAGCAAGGAGAGCTTGTAGCACAAGCACATATGCATAATCATATAAGCAATTTTATGCGACTCAAATAAGTAAGAGAGATTCAAGGAGTTTTATTCTAAGAAAAATATGTGACATGTATGCTTTGCATGCAAGACGTGTTGCATTCAGGTTCGAAGGCATTGGTATTTGGCAAAGCAAACAACAAGGGTTTCCAAAAGAATTCAAACCAATTTCACCCTTTGTCATGGAAAAAGCAAGGATATAGAGATTAACCATTTCAATTCAAAGAGCAACTATATCAAACTTTATAAGCAAAACAAGACATGAGCGACTTTGCACCCTATTTGATTTTTCCAGGTGAGATACCCGTATGATAGTAGTCTTGTTCTACCAATAAAGAAAGAGAGACTTTGGATTTTAGGATCCATATTTATTTAAGTCTCAAAATTGCTTTTGCACACATATTTGCATTCAAGATTTAGCAATTAAATATTCCACATTTTTTAACTCACACTTATTATCTTAAACATGTCATTAACAAGAATCATCATGACATGGAGATCAATTATAGGTCATTCAAAAAGTACTCCCAAAGTACATCTTCTAGGCCAAAAATGGATGTTTGAGCATAAATATGACATGGATTTCAAGCAAGGCAATGTAGAACACTTATTAAAAAAAATATATCAGCAAGCACAACCAATCATCTCAAGTAATTAAATAAGAGGCATAAAACATATCAATGTAACACAATGCATGATCATGCAACTTTGCTCTCTTTGCTTGAGCTACCCATATGTGGTTAAGACATACCATTTCAAAACAAGTGACAAATCCCAATAGACTTGCTAAGGTTCCTAAATCTAAGAGTGTTTAATGGTTTTGTAAACAAATCTGCTAGTTGGTCATTTGTTCCTACATGTTCCAATGCAATGGTTTTGCTCTCAACTAGCTCTCTTATGAAATGATGTCTAATGTCAATGTGCTTTATCCTAGAATGTTGGACAGGATTTTTTGAAATGTTAATGACACTCATGTTATCACAAAATAAAGTAAGAGTATCTTGCTTTAAGCCATAATCAGCTAGCATTTGTTTCATCCACATCAATTGAGTGTAAGCACTATCAGCAGCAATGTATTCCGCCTCGGCCGTGGATAGGGAAATTGAGTTTTGCTTCTTGCAAAACCAAGAGACCAAATTGCTCCTAAGGAATAAGCAACTGCCCGATGTACTTTTCCTATCATCATAATTTACCGCCCAATCGGCATCATTAAATCCAACAAGACTTGGATTAGTGTCAAAGGAGTACCAAATCCCATGATTTGAGGTACCATTCACAAATCGAACGATCCTATTCACTGTAACAAGGTGAGACTTTTTGGGACTAGCTTGGTACCTAGCACACACATCTACACTAAAACAAATATTGGGCCTACTTGCGGTGAAATAAAGCAAGCTACTTATCATGCCATGATATAGACTTTGTTCAACATCCTTTCCACTTGCATCTTTGCTAAGTTTCAAGGTTGTGCTCATGGGTGTGTCACAATGTTTGGCATTTTCAAGGCCAAACTTCTTCACTAGGCTCTTGACATATTTAGCTTGGGATATGAAGATCCCATCATGCATTTGCTTAATTTGAAAACCTATGAAGTAATTTAGTTCACCAACCATGCTCATTTCAAATTCATGAGACATGACATCGACTAATTGTTGAACTTTGGATTGGTTGGTGGAACCAAACACAATGTACGCAACATAAATTTGAGCTATGAATAGCTCATTTTTAGTGCACTTGATGAACAATATCTTGTCAACACTACCTCTAAAGTAGCAATTGTCAACAAGATAAATAGTGAGGTGCTCATACCAAGCCCTCAGTGCTTGTTTCAACTGATCAAGCCAAAATTGGTATGATTTTGGCCCTCATTCCCGACTCTTTTTGCTTGATTCTCCAGCATTTTCCCGTATTAAATGTTGCTAAATCAAGGGTTTCAGGTTTATTTAGGCTTTAGGGGCATTTGTGAAGAAGGTTAAGACTTTGGTGCAAAAAAAGCTGAAGTTAGCAAAATAGGGTATTTTCACCACCTTGATGAAGATGTGTTGCCATTTACGACACAATTGCATAAGTGGCGACATTTGCATTTCTCATAATTAAAAGCATCAGGTGTTGTCCTCACTTTGTGTCGCCATGATGACAAAGTGGCGACATCTCAATTTCTTCATTGTCGCAACTTGCATGATTGGCAAAAAAGATAAGAAAAGTGGCGACATGTGAATCTCAGAATGAGCAACCGTTTGTCACCATAATGTCGCCAATGGCCACATAAGTGGCGACATCACTCCACATCAGATTTTTAAGCAGTTATTAGTACATTTCCGAGTGTGACTATATATATATCCCTCTCTTCCAACTTGAAAGGGATCCAAGCATTTAGAAAGCAACATATTTTACAGAGCATTAGACCTAGTTTCTTTTCCATACATCACCCTCTCAACTTCCTCTATTCTCTAAACTTGAACTATCTTTTCCATCCAAAACCTTAACACCAATGTCTTGATTATTTCACTCAACCATTCCTCTCTTACCATTTTCTACA
Source organism: Acer negundo (assembly GCA_035582765.1). Lineage (NCBI taxonomy): Eukaryota > Viridiplantae > Streptophyta > Magnoliopsida > Sapindales > Sapindaceae > Acer > Acer negundo. The sequence continues at coordinate 18,859,619 of CM069241.1, read as the reverse complement.
TTTCAATACCTTTGTCACTCACCATTTGATACCCATATATCTAGACACGTCCTCTTCTACCATTCTTGACACTAGGAGTAGCAAAGGGAGGAAAGGAGCAAGCACTAAAGAAGGAGGCCTAAGAGTGATTTCCTTAACTATTACTTCCTATTCATTTGATTTGTTACTATGTGTAACTAAACCCCTAATCTAGGGGATAGATGTGAGAAACATTTGTTATGGGTTTTTGCTTAAGCTATATGTAATTAAATCTCTATTTGTTTTCTATTCACTTAATATTTAGATTCTATACATTTTATGATTTGCATTGTATATACTGGTATATCATATTATTGTGTGGGAAAATTTGTTATGAAACCAATTTTGGATTGACATCCTTGATTGGTTGAGGAGCTTAGTGAATAGGATAGATTAGTGGTGGATATATCAAACCCACTAATCTAAACACTTGATTTGTACCAAACTAATCCCACCTTGACCCCCTTTCCTTAATCGGTTAGGCATTGAGGTGGGAAGATGTTTAGTATCCATTAAAAAGGCCTAAACACACTATAGGAAACAAATGGTTAACAACTATGAGATTTGGTCATTAATGAAGCTTTGAAGAGCATTACCTATGACACTTGTGACTTTATCAATTCCCTAGCATATACTCTATTTGTTTACATCATCCCTCTTATCAAGATTGTTGAGTCTTCTATTTTTCCTATCATTTTTATATGTTTATTTTAATTGCGTTTTTGGTGGTTTGTTAAACCACACAACTATCCATTCATTATGATTTATCTTATTGTAAAATAGATTAGTCAATCAATCTAACATATTACTCCATTTCCCTATGGAATGAATCTAGCTTACCACTTGCTAAGAATTAACATATTAAAGGATTTTTATGTGGCTAAAACATGGTTTTCAAGAGAACATAAAAGAGTATTTTGTTGGGCACACAAACGACCTCATCAAACTGGCGCCGCTACCGGGGATTTGGTAACGATTGTTAAATTGATTGACTTATCTTTGTATTCTACAATTCATTAGTTAGCTTCTAGTTTTTACTTATACATAATTATTGTAGTTTTTCTTGTTTTTAGATTTTCGTAGTTCTTTTTACCTTTTTCTTGTGTTTTCTTTATCAATTCCATTTTTAGGAGATTAGGTGCATGCACGTTAGAAGATCTTTAGGAAGAGGATTGCTCCCACCACGGGAGGAATCTAGCCGTGTTGGAAGGATTGCAAGGGAATTCGAAGAAATTCCAAGGCAAGATATGAATATGGAAGGACAAGAACCAAGAAGGGAGGATGAAACTCCTCCTAGGGTAGAAGTGACTCAAAAGACTCCCACTAACCAAGGCCAAAAGATGACCATGGGGGAGTACTCTTTGCCCGCAATTGGCAATCAACCTTCTCCAATTGTCTTAGATCCTGTTGCAAGAGGATATAAGCTAAGGACTATGCATGTCAACCTATTGCTCGCTTTTTACGGAAAGTTGAATGAGGATTGCTTGTAATTTATGAAGGAGTTTGGCATAATTATTGAGACATTCCCTATCATGCATCTCACTTGAGAGCAACTTCACATGAGGTGTTTCCAATATTGCCTAAAGGACTTGGCAATAAAGTGGTTGATGGGGTTAAGGCTGGGATCTTTGACAAGTTAGGGACAAATTTGTGGTGTATTCTTCAATAGGTTTTTCCCCGCTAAAAAGGATAAAGAGCTCAATGTGAAGATAACGGACTTCAATGAGAGTAATGAGGAGTTTCTTCGTGAGTAATGGGAGAGATATCAACTCCTTTTGGCTTAATGTCCTCCTCACATGTTTACGAAAGAGTACCAAGTATCTTGCTTCCAAGGTGGTTTCACACGTTTCTCCTAAGTTTTGGTGGATAATGCTTGCGGAGGTTGTTAGGACACAAAAACCGCAACTGAGATTTATGAGATATATGAGATGTTAGGAAAAAACTCTCAACAAAGGAATGCTAATAGTATTAGGGGAGGAAGGTTTGATATGAGTGCAAACACGGAAATTGCCATTGAGATTTCTAGAATGAACAAGAAGTTGGAGTCTTTGACATTTTACATTGAGAGAATGGGATTTCCTAAGGCCGGGGTGAAGATGCTAGGAAGGTAAGAAGATAGCTCTAGTGATCAATTTAATGATGGTGAAGGATTCAATGACATGAATCAAGGGCAAGAGCAAGAGGAAGTTCAAGCTATGGGTTTCCAAGGCCAAGGGAACAATCCCTACTCAAACACTTACAACCCAGGATAAAGAAACCATCTAAATCTCTCTTCGTCCAACAACAATAACATATTGAACCCATAACCTAGGAACTAATAAGGAGGATACCAACAAGGCTGAAACAATCAAGGAGAATACCGTCAAAGAAAGCAACAAGGTGGATATTCCTAAAGAAGAAACCAATGAGGAGGAAATAAATGGTCCAACAACAATAATGCTTAATCTAGTAACTCTCAACCTCACCGTAATATTGATAAAGAGATGAGAGGAATGATGCAAGGCTTCCAAAGAGCCGAACACACATTGACGAACTTTATGCAATCAAGTGGCCAAAGGTTTGGCAACTTGGAAGCTTCATTCATAAAATTGAAGGCTCAAATGGGGCAAATTGCCAAAGCCCTCCAAAAGTAAGAAAATAGGAAGTTTTCGAGCCACACTGAGCAAGCTAAGGAGGGAAATTTTGTCAATAGAGATGAAGCTATGATGTTTGAAAAGACTTTCCAAACCAAGGTTGATGATCCGGGGTGTTTTGTGATTCCCATAAAAATTAGAGATAGTGGATTGCTTAAGGGGGTGCTCGATTTAAGTGCAAGCATCAATATGATGCCATTATCAATGTATGAGGAATTGGGTTTGGTAGGTTTGAAGCCAACCGGGAAGAAGTTATTGATGGCAGACCAAACTTCATGAGCACTACTTAGAGAGATACAAGACTTGCCTATTTTAGTGTATGGAATAGTGATCCCTACCGATTTCGTGGTGCTAGACATAGAAAACAAATCTAATGTCAATAGGAAGTGACAAGTTCTACTTGGTAGACCCTTCATGGCTGCCGCTCAAATGAAGATTGATGTTTGCAAGAGAAAAATCATGATGCACTCATTTGAGAAAGAGCTTGAGATTGAGATCATCACATGCAATGATGACCTAAAAGCATTAAGAGTTGCTTTGTGATGGATGTCCAACCACCAAGGAGTAAGGGTGGAAGGGTGAACAACTTGGTCCAATTGTATGAAAAAAGTAGCCAAGAAAATGAAGGGAGTATAGAAGATTCAGAGATTGATGGGCTCGAAAATGTAAATCAAGAGCTCATGCTTGAAGTAGAGGTCCTCAAGGCGGAAAAATATGCTCTTGAGAACAAATTTGATGACCTAGCCAAGAAGAATCATAAGTTGAAGAAGCTCAACAAAGCACTCACAATTGAGAATGAGTAAACAGTGGAAGAGCATGAGGACTTAGCCAAGCTCATCGAAGAATTTGAGGAGGAAACCTCAAGGAAGATGAGGAAAACCCTAATGAGTATTGAAGCCAAGAACAAGGCAATAGAAGAGGTGAGAGAGGAAATGATCAAGAAAGAGGTGGCTTTGAAAATTGCAAAAGTCAAGGAATGTGACTATTTAGTGGAGATGGATCGGATGGGGAAAGCCATCAATTCGCTTGCCAATAAGGGTGTCTCCAAACCTTAAGCTCCAACACAAAAATGGAGGATTCCTTTCTCTTCTCTCTCTTGATATTTTTATCATAGGAAGGGTCATGTAAAATCTAGGTGTTTTGAATATTTAAAGCATGCTAATCATGAGCAAGTTAGACCTAGGATGAGACCTAATCATGTTAAGAAAGTGTGGGTTTTGAAGGATTTGGTGGATAAAGTTCGAATTGATTCTAAGGGACCAATTTGGGTAGTCAAGAGAAAGATGAATGGATGCTTGGTTGACCCTTGTGATAAGCATCATGGTCTTAATTTGCATGTTAGGATGAGGTAGTGTGGACTTGCAACTTTTCTTTTTTTATGCTTTGAATAAATTTGTTTGTTGTGTTTTAATTTTTGTAGTATATTTCTTGCTAGTTTTTGCATTCTAATAAGTGTTCCAATGTCATGTGTAGTGCTTTGCATTCTTATGTTGTATTTGGTGGTGTTATTATAGAAACAAGCTCAAGGAAATTGCTATGGGATTGAATGTCGCCATTTCAAGGAGAGATAAAGTGGTGATACAAAGTGATGACCATTACCTATTGATGTTGCCACATGAAGACTCGTTTGTCCCCATTTTGCAATGTGGCGACACCTTGGCGACAAAAAAGAAAAAGCCACACCTGATAACATTGCCACAACAAATTCAAGTGTTGCCACTTTGCAAAATGGTGACACCATGGCGACACCATGCCACATACCAAAAACGACAGTGTTTGACATGTCGCCACCTTGTTGCCACTTTCAAAGTGGCGACACTCAAAGTGGGTGACTTAGGGCGTACACATATAACAGTTGTTTAAAATAGAGCAGCCGTATAAAGAATCAATCTCTCTCAATCAAGCTATGACACGCACGAAACCGCTGAAATTGGTAAGTAAACACTCTAGTTCTTCAATATTTCCATTCACATTCAATCTCTATTGCATCTAGAAATCCTAGGAGTGGATTTTGTGTTTGATATAAGTGATTAGTGCCTAGGATTGGATTTTGTAGAAATATTATACACATTGGTGGGTTGGAGTATTGTTTGTGTGATTTTGGATATTAAAGGAGTAGTTTTTGGTTGTGGTAGTGTTATTGAAGTGCCATTGTGCTGCCAGATTTTTGTGTCATATTTGATATCTGAATTTGACATTAATGGCTCCTAAGATGAAATTGCCGAGTAAGGGAGGAAAGGGTAGTAAGGCCCAAACGACACGGATGGCAAGTCTAGCGGTATAGAAGAATAAGAGTTTGGAGTTTACCCTAAATAGGGACTTTGATAAACTATTGGAGAAGTTTGGTGAGAAGAAAATGGCCTGAAAGGGATTAAGTTGGATGAGTTGATACATACACTCATTCCTGCGACAGTTCGTGATATGGGATGGAGAGGATTGGCGGCCACTCCTCCCATGTACAGTGAGAGGATTGTGAGGGAGTTCTATGCCGGGATAAACCTCGAGGAGTTCATAAGAGGTGGTTCAGTGTTAGTTAGAGGGGTTATTGAGTACATGAATGTTGTGGATATTAACATTTATTTTGGGTCCACACTTTTGGAGATTAAGGGGATGCGAGAGCGCATGATAGAAGGGATTACCATGAACCAGTTATATGAGAGAGGTTTGGTGGACTTCGCCAACACTATGACTATCACTCTTATGACACAGTGGATTGCTAGAGGATACCGCCTTAAAGCATTCCAACTTGAGGATTGAGCCAGCATTCAGGAACATGTTCATCACATCTACGCTCAGGCTAGTTTCTCATAGTTCCATAGTCCTGTTTGAGGCAGCCCGAATATTGCATTGTATTTTGGGATGGTAGCCCATTAATGTTGGAATTATAGTGAAGATGGAAATTCAAAGGATTGGCCAGAATGAGTCAGATTCAGACATTCTTCCCTTCATATGTACGATTATAGAGATTTTTAGATTGGCGGGAGTGGATTTATCCGAGGATGCTCTTAAACCTCCTAAATATAATATGGACTTATGTACATGGCATTGCTTGCTGGCCCAATGTGGAGTTAGGATGCCCGAAGTTTTAGAGGGACCACCCTCATGGAGGCGGAAGAGAGCACGCAGAGCAGAGGCCGGCACGAGTGCCGAGGCAGAGTTTGATAGAGTGATTCTAGATAAGGAGCGCTTTGATGATGATGATGATGAGGTTGGTGGGACTTCTGCTGCTATTGATGATCCTAGTCAGCCTATAGGTCTTCAGATCCTAGATGGTGTAGAGCGCATTATGGGAACTTAGGATAATGACTTTAATATCCTACATGTTGATGGTTTAGAGTTGGTAGAGAGGTAGAAGACACTAGAGAAGGGTCAGACAGCCATTACTTCTAGGCAGATCAGTTTGGAGAGCCTGATTCATGGTTTGACTGAGACAGTGATTACGGTTTCAAAAAGCTCCGAGAGGAGCTAAGATTGACTCCTTATGTGAGGAGATCTAGGAGGGCCACTGGTCCAACCACTGTTCCCAATGCCACAGTCACCACAGGGATTCCACCTATTCCAGCCACAGTAGCAAGGCCCAGTTCTTCAGATACCCAGTGAGTACACCAAACCCGACCCTACAGACTGCACGGTTGGCCGCTGAGGAAGCAGCACAAATTGAGTTAGCCGTAGCCCCTTTCTCTCACATATCGGGGATTTCGCTCTACAAAAGGTCTCCGGGTGGATGAGGCCACAACTTGTAGGAGATTGGCAGAGGTGTGGACTCGTAGAGAGACTAGAGAGGCAGGGCAGAAGGACCCGAAAGGGAAGAGCATAGCTAAGTCTGAGCAGGATGAGGAGGATTCGGATTAGTACCACCATTTTAACTATCTCATGTGCATCATGCATTTGGACTTGAATATTTGTTTTTAGCACTTTTATGTGTTTTTAGTTGTTATTCTTGGATATTTCTTTGCTTTCCATTTCAGTACATTTTTCATTCCGAATATTTTATATTCTATATTTTTGTTCTTATTTCGCTTTTGTTTAGAATAAGGATGTGAATTGGATTTTGGTAGAGGATTTATGATGATTGAGCTTAATTGGAAATTTTTGTTGAATGGAGTTTTATGATATGCTTTTCTTAATTGAATATTTTTTGTGGAAGATTGGTGCATATGAGAATGAGAGGGTATTTTGCCAAATTTTTGTTAGACATTGCATACTTTTGTTGATGTATGAATTCCTTGCTTGAAAAGTGTTGGGTTGTGCTTTTATTATAAATTTATCTCCCATGAACATTGAGGAAATGTCCAATTTAAGTTTGGAGGTACTTTTGTGCAACACCACTCACACCACTTTGCTTGTTCTGCTTGGTTTGAAAATGTGAACCTAATTTTTCAAATTCTTACGATAATGCCATATTTTGAGCATACCTTGCTTATTGAGATTGATCTTTACATGAGTAGTGAGGAATTAGGAATCTTTGCCATTGATTGGTTTAGATTAACGTCATGCCATTTAGGGTGTCATTGAACAAAATGCATTGATCTTTTTCTCAAAATGTTAGAGTGAATTATCAAGTTGCTTGAAGGCTAGGAATTAATAGTGGAGATTCCTATAAGGCTCACAAACATGGCTTTCAAAAGCGTATTTTAAGTTGCAAATATTCACTCTTTAAACACTCATTCTCAAACACTTATTCAAGCATGTATAAGTCTCATTTGCACTAAACATTGCTTATCATAGAATCTAATGGATTGCTTGTGGATGCTTCAATTTGCTTAGTGGACAAACCTTTAGAAATGATTATAGGCAATGCATATGAAAACACCACTAAATTGGCCTAAATACTTCTAACACATCTAACGTGTGCTCCCAAGCCCCTTTGAAGCCAAACACATTTTAAGCTTTTCATTCATGAACTACATCTATATGAACCTTATAGCCTACATAATTGTCTTACCTTGACCAAATAATTTACTAAGACTTAGGAAATCAATGTAAGATTCTATAATTGAAAGTGTAAGAAGTGTGTACATAGGCTTGTAAATGTGTGCAAAGAGTTGTGAAAAGCAAAAGAAAAAGAAAATGAAAAGAAAAAGAAAAAAAAATGAAAAACAAAAGAAAAATAAAATGAAAAACATAAAGGGAAAGAAAATGAGGAAAAGAGAACCAAGATTTAGGTACAATTGGCCTAGAGAGAGATGTGAAAGTGGTATGTGCTACTCAAATGAAAAGATCATAGTAGAATGCTCATGTAAATTGAAAGCGCAAGAATTGGACACCTTATATGTGAATTATATGTGAGAAGCTAATCGAACTCATAATTAGAATGTATGCCTTAGTGTAATCATTGAGTCCTTTGTATCCATTGCCCCATTCTTTGTCTCACCATTCACTTAAGGCCCCATTACAACCAAAAAGAAGACCTTTATGATCTTTAGGAATGTCCATTTTGTAAATTGTGGTTGATACATGTTCTTTCCGATTCATGGTTTGCATTTCCATTCATGAGACTCACTTTCAAAAATTGCATTTTAAATGTCATCATGTGCAATCAATTAGATATCCATGACATAAATTCATATTGCACATGATTTTTAGTGAAACCTAGGAATCTCAAGAGAAGAAAAGAGACAATCCGGTGAGGATTAGTTATCGAGGCGAATTACATTCTAAACCGAACGACACCTTTGCTTTGAAGCTTAAGCATGTTGAATGTAAGGTTGCGTACAATCATATCTAGAGTGACATGCTTTTAATCTTTACTTATCATTCACTTATATGTACAAATCCTCACTAGTGCATCATCTTTTTAATCTCCTCATATTGGTCTCGCATATTTGATCATTGATCGTGCCTAAATTGTTGTATATTTCAGCCCGCATTTCCTATTCCTTTGTCTCTCTCTTGTGTGTATTTTCTATATATTTTATGTCTAATAGGCTCGTCGGTGCTAATTGCAAGCAATTTATGTAATTCTGGTGTTAGAAGCATGTTACGGGTGTTCTAGCCAAAAAGGGGCCAAAGGTAGCTGAAGGAAAGACAAATGGTCATTAACAACTTTAGAGTGCGGGTCACAACCGCACTTTAACTTCACTCCTAGCCAAAACCAAGACCTGATACCTGCAGCTAAGATAAAGTGCGGGTCAAGTGCGGGTCATTCAACCACACTCCACTGACACTCATACAAATAGCTGAGACCTGATTCAGAAGGAAGAGATAAAGTGCGGGTCATCCAACCGCACTACACCTGCACTGTTGCCTAGAACAGAGAAGCAAAAAGTGCACCTGACATTAAAGTGTAGGTCAAGTGCGGGTAATCCAACCGCACTCCACCCGCACTCCAAGCTGGAACAGAGAAGTGGAATTCACACCTGATGTTAAAGTACGGGTCATTCAACCGCACTCCACCAGCACTCTGCACGCGACAGCTTCTGTTTTCAAGCTTAAGTGACCTAATTTTGTATCCCCTATAAATAGAACCTTATGCCATTCTACCAAAAGGTCCCATACATATATTTTCAGCAACTTAGTGTAGCTTAGCTTTTAGAACACTCTCCCTACCATCCAAACCATCTCTACTCAACCTAAAGGCAACTAAAGAGATTTGGATTCAAGGCTTCAAGGAATGAGATTATCTTCAAGGGTTTTCTCTCAATCTCTTCTCTTAGTTTTGTATTTGTTTGTAAAGAACATGAGTAGCTAAAATACCCCATTATAGGGTTGATGTTATTTGTTTGATGAATATTGGGCTTGTAAATAAACTCTATGTTTTATATACATATCTATCTCTATGTTTTGTTCTTTTGCTTTGAATGATTTCATTATTGATTTGTTGGGATACACCCTCTTAGCATGTTAATTTGGAATCTTTATTGTTTATTGAATGGATGGGATTTCCGGAATCCCAGCTCAACAACCGCGTTCGTAATCTAACCTCGAACGAGTGTCCGGCACTATACACCTTAGGTCGGCACTTGTGAGAGGATTAGAAGCCTTCACTATACACCCTAGGTTATATACTTTAGTGGTTTTACGAGAACTAACATTTGTGTAGAATCCGGTTGAATAACCTCGAGCTTCATCCAATCTCAATCGGGTGGCCTCCGCTATACACCCTAGGGCGGCCACTTGTGAGGGAATTGGAAGTTATCGCTATACACCCTAGGATGGATATGTTAGAAATAGGTTGAGCCATAGTTAGATAGATGAGCTTCATAGTTAGAATCCCAATTGAACAACTAGCCACTGTTGGTTGTTTATGATGGATTAATTGCTAGTAGGGGGTTTTCGCTATACACCCTAGGTTGACCTGTTGCTAGTGATATATAGCCAACGCTATACACCCTAGGTTGGTTACATTTGTCATCACATGCTTAATTGAGAGTTTGTTGCATTGCCCCAATATTCACTTACGAGTCCATCAACTCCATAGTTCCATTATCATACATTCATCACTCCATTACCATTCCATTTAGATTGCATTCTTAGTTTAGTTTATATTATATTTTCACCTACCATATACTTTACTTTTATACTCACTAGTTCTATTAATCCTAATCTTATCACCACTACCCCGATCTCAGTGGACGACACCCGTGCTTACCGCTTTACTTGTATTTATACTTGTGAATGCATCGTATAGGTTTTATAAATTGTTTTGACAGACGGTTTTCTAACGGCAAAAACCTTCCCATCTATCATGAGAAGTAAAACCTTGCTCATATGAGTTAGTGTTTGATTGAAAAAACCTTTGAAATTTCTTGATGATTGTCTTTGGGGTTGACTTGTGATTGTTTTGCTCGAGGACTAGCAAAAGATAGGTTTAGGGGTATTTGATCAAGCCAAAATTTGTATGATTTTGGCCTTCATTCCCAACTCTTTTTGCTTGATTCTCGGACAATTTCCCCATATTTAATGTTGCTAAATCAAGTGTTTCAAGTTTATTTACGCTTTAGGGGCATTTGTGAAGTAGGTCAAGACTTTTATGCAAAAAGAGCTCAAGTTGGCAAAATAGGGTATTTTCGCCACTTTGATGAAGATGTGTCACCATTGGCGACATGATGACATAAGTGGCGACATTTGCATTTCTCAGAATTAAAAGCATCAGGTGTTGTCGCCACTTTGTGTCGCCATGATGACAAAGTGGCGACATCTCAATTTCTTCATTGTCGCCACTTGCATGATTGGGAAAAAGATGAGAGAAGTAACAACATGTGAATCTTAGAATGAGCAACCGTTTGTCGTCATAATGTCGCCAATGGCCACATAAGTGGCGACATCACTCCACATCTGATTTTCAAGCAATTATCAGTACATTTTCGAGTGTGACTATATATATATCCCTCTATTCCAACTTGAAAGGAATCCAAGCATTTAGAAAGCAACATATTTTATAGAGCATTAGACCTAGTTTTTCTTCCATACACCATCCTCTCAACTTCATCTATTCTCTAAACTTGAACTATCTTGAACTATCTTTTCCATCCAAAACCTTAAGACCAATGTCTTGATTACTTTACTCAACCATTCCTCTCTTACCATTCTCTACATTTCAATACCTTTGTTACTCACCATTAGACACCCACATATCTAGACCATCCTCTTCTACCATTCTTGACACTAGGAGCAACAAAGGGAGGGAAGGAGCAAGCACTAAAGAAGGAGGCCTAAGAGTGATTTCCTTAACTATTACTTCTTATTCATTTAATTTGTAACTATGTGTAACTAAACCCCTAATCTAGGGGATAGATGTGAGAAACATTTGTTGTGGGTTTTTGCTTAAGCTATGTGTAATTAAATCTCTATTTGTTTTCTATTCACTTAATATTTAGATTCTATACATTTTTTATTTGCATTGTATATCACTAGTAGATCATATTATTGTGTGGGATAGTTTGTTGTGAAACTAATTTTGGATTGACACCCTTGATTGGTTGAAGAACTTAGTGAATATGATAGATTAGTGGTGGATATATCAAACCCACTAATCTAAACCCTTGATTTGTACCAAACTAATCCCACCTTGACCCCTTTTCCTTAATCGGTTAGGCATTGAGGTGGGAAGACGTTTAGTATCCATTAAAAAAGCCTAAACTCACTATAGGAAACAAATGGTTAACAACTATGAGATTTGGTCATTAATGAAGCTTTGAGGAGCATTACCCATGACACTTGTGACTCCATCAATTCCCTAGCATATACTCTATTTGTTTACATCATCCCTCTTATCAAGATTGTTGAGTCTTCTATTTTTCCTATCATTTTTGTATGTTTACTTTAATTGCATTTTTGATGGTTTGTTAAACCACACAACTATCCATTCCCTATGATTTATCTTATTGTAAAATAGATTAGTCAATCAATCTAACATATTACTTAATTTCCCTATGGAACGAATCTAGCTTACCACTTGCTAAGAATTAACATATTAAAGGATTTTTAAGTGGCTAAAACATGGTTTTCAAGAGAACATAAAAGAGTATTTTGTTGAGCACACAAATGACCTCATCATCAACCCATATAAAGCCTTTTCGAGGCGATAGACATGAGAGGGGTGGTGTGGATCCACAAACCTCTTGGGTTACTCAACAAACACTTCCTCATGCAATAAGCCATTGAAGAAGGCACTCTTAACATCCATTTGGTGTAATTTGAACTTGTATACACAAGAAATGGACAAAAGAAGCCTTATGGACTCAAGACGAGCAACGGGAGTAAAAGTCTCCTCAAAGTCAATACCCTCAATTTGAGAGTATCCTTGTGTAACAAGCCTAGCTTTGTTTCGTACAATGTTTCCATCCTCATCAGATTTGTTTCTAAACACCCATTTGGTGTCTATGACATTGGTGTTTCTAGGTGTAGGAACAAGAGTCCAAACCTTATTTCTTTCGAATTGGTTTAGCTCTTCTTGCATGGCAAGAACCCAAAACTCATTCTTCAAGGCTTCATCAACCTTCTTGGGTTCAATTTGAGAGGTATAACAAGTGTAGCTAATTTGATTAGCTATTTGACGCCTAGTCTTAACATCCTCATTAGCACTCTAATGATATAATCCTTATCATGGAGTTTCCTAACCCAAGGAGCGAGTTCACTAGAGTCCAAGGGAGAAAGTCTATTAAGAGGTAGATCATCCTCTTCATTTTGATTTGACTTCACACCACTTGAAGTCTCACCACACTCCTTGAAGGGAAGGTCAATAATCTTACAAACATCCTCCTCATGGTTATCATGTATGGGCCTACAATCATCAAAGACAACATTTGATGATTCCATGACACTTCCATTCTTTAAATTAAAACTCTGTAGGCCTTGCTATTAAGTGCATACCCAATGAAAATACCCTCATCACTCTTGACATCAAACTTGCCAAGTTGATCACGGTCATTTAGTATATAGCACTTGTAGGGAAAAATAAACAAATAAAAGTGTTACACGCAGCGGAAGCGATACTAAAGACGATTTAGTGACTTTAAAAATTTTTCCTATATGAACCTTAAACCCTTTTAATCAATAAACATGCATATATATCAACAAAAGTAAATTACCTCTTGTCGCGTGATCCGATTGACTTACGTCGATGGTAATCCGCAAGACCTTCAATCCGAGCACGAACGTGGATCACCTAGGAGCGTGGTCTCCCTTTCCTTTGAATTGCAAACCTGTGAATGGACCAAACAAATACTTTCTTTTCTTTGTTAGTCACAAAACAATCAAAAGAATGTCAAAATTATTCCGGTCACTTTTGAGTTCACAATCTTATGATCGAAACTCGCGTGAACCTAGATCGATATCGTATACACAAGCTTATTGATGTTTAAGCAATTGTATACTATCAAAGAATAATTTTTCACTCCTTTTTGTCTCTCCAGAATAAAAAAAAACTTAGAATTAAGAAGAAGAAGAAAGAAAATAAAAACTCAAGCACCAATTTAATTAATGTGGCCGAACCCTATAAGAACATATATATAGGTTGGCCGAATTTTTCTTCTTTTTCCTTTAGGGTTGCCGAATTCTATGTAGTATCTAATTAGGGTTGGCCGAATTTCATCATGTCACTTATATAGGGTGACTAAAATTCAACCCTAATTCTTTTTAACTTTATAGACTTCAAACCCTAATCCAACTCTTTTATTTTTATTCTTTTATTTGACTAAATAAAAAAGACTCCTTATTTGATTAAATAAATAATACTAATTTATTTATTTACTTATCAAACAAGTCTTTTACTTTTAGGAAAGATTTGTTTCTTTAATTAAACAATTAATCAATAAATCAATTAATTCTTATTTAATTAAAACAAATGAAACAAAATAATATTTTTAGGTCAAAACCTTAACCTAGCCGCCCCACTTATATATAAGATGAGCCTAATATTATTTTCCTATTTCATTTAATCCATTGGACTTTAAATAAAAAGCCCACATGTGAACCAGACCCATTCTTACTAAAAGAAACAAGCCCACATGTCTTTCATTAATATATTAATATAATTGAGCAGCCCATTACTTAAATAATGTGCAAATTATATTCTTAATATATTAAATGCAATTCTAGATGGACCCTTAAATTGGTCCGGTAGAATATATCAAGTGATCCATGCAAGTCCGTGTGGATTGGGGATCTTGGCGGGCCATCTAAATTTAAGCTTCAATAGACATAACCTAATCACAATCAACAAATGATTCACTTAGGTCCGATCCATTAATTTTAACTCATTCCACTAAAGAGCTAAAACTGAACTCTTAAATAAAGATAGAAAAGGAAGATGCTCCTCATTCATACCCTAGACAATCATATTGGAGATAGTGTATCCTCGTGATTAATATCAGTAATCGCCAAGAGTTCATAGACCGCCTATAACTCTCCAAGTTACCATATTTACTCATATGACCACGTTTTGAACTTGGATATTTTGACTTGTCCAGAAGCCATGTTTTCAATAGACACTATTGAAAACTCAACGTTGAGATTTAATATCCAATTACCTCAAAACATCCATATGATGATATTATACTCTCATTTAATTAAATGGAGCCACGATGTCCATATCTATAAATGAAGTCCTCTATCGATTAACAAATGAATATCACCAAACTATCGAGGATAGACTATGCGATATAATCGTACTCATTGATAACTCAAATGATATCACTTGCAACCATAAGTCCATCATTTATCTCAGGATTAAGATAGACTCTCCGATTGTCCTGATAATGAAAAGACTATTATCTATTGACGGTTCTAGATAAAGCTTTTCATTGTGATCCAGTTCAATGCACCCAGTGCACTAGATCCTTTTGCTCGAAGACACTCCGATGATTTTAGACTCATCATATCTCATTTGATCCCACTCAAATGCTAGCAAAAGAATTCTACAACTTTAACAAGATAAAGGTGCCCAACCTTTAACTTAAGTTGTGAACAATATTCAAGACTAACTAAAGAATTGTGTCTACCACATACATATCCAGATGTACGAACAATTCTTCTTTTCCCATAGTCTTTAGACCTTATGATTATTTACTTTGACAATTATAATACAAACTATAAATGCTATATGATTTGTTAAACCAGAAATCACTTTATTAATATGAAAAAGATTGTTAATTACAACATTACACTCTTGCTATTGAGCATAATCCTAACAGCACTTGCTTCCAAAGATGTGGAAGTAGCTCACATTGGGTTTCCTACCCTTCCATAACTCATAAGATGTTTGTTTAGTCTCGGGCCTAAGGAACACTCTATTCCCTATGTAATAAGCCATATTGATGGCTTCGGCCTAAAGGTTCCTGTGGACTCTATTGCTAAGCAACATCACTCGGGCCATCTTTTGGAGGACTCTACTCTTCCTCTCAACAACACCATTTTGTTGAGGAGTCCTAGAGACCGAAAATTCATGGGAAATGCATAGGTTATTGCAAAAGTCATCAAAGCTAGCATTTTCAAATTCTTTCCTATGATCACTCATAATTTTCTTAATGCTTTTAATGTGAGAAGTTTTCTCATTTTGAATTTTGACACAAAGCATTTTGAATTTCTCGAACGTTTCAGACTTCTCTCTAAGAAAGTAAGTCCATGTGAACCTAGAGCAATCATAAACAACCACAAGAATGTATCTTCTACCACCTAAGCTTTCAGTTTGGATGGGACCCATATATAGAGAAGTTCCCAAAGCTCTTTGGTGGAAAGATATTTGCCTTTCTTATGCACACTCTTGGTTTGCTTCCCTTGTTGACAAGGTCCAAAAACTCCCTCAACCTTTTTCCCAAGGTTGGAAAGGCTTCTAACAACATTCAACCTATTAAGGACTTTCAAGTCCCTATAGTTCATGTGGCCAAATCTTTGATGCCACACCTCAACTTGCTCACTAGTAAACAAGTTGCAAAAGATGAGATTAGACTCAAGACAATAGCAATTGTCACTTGATCTTTTGCCTTTCAACAAAACTTGCCCATTTTCCCTAAGAATAGAGAAATCAACCTTGCCAAACATAACCGAAAGCCCTTCATCACTCAAGTGAGATATGCTAATAAGATTGGCTTGCAAGCTATCTACATAAAGAGCATTGGGCATGGAGGGTAAACCAGGAATAGATATATTACCTTTCCCTATGACCTTTTTCTTAGATCTATCACCAAAGGTGACAACTCCACCATCCTCCATTACAAGAGTTTTAAAGAAATTCTTGTTTCCGGTCATGTGCCTAGAACACCCACTATCAAGGTACCAAGTGTTGGAGGCATTTGCTTTCAAGGCTACTTGAGACACATAGCAATAATATTCATCATTTCTATTCAACCTAGGTCCAGCATGATCATTTCCAGGAGCCATTGGTCTATTTGCTCTAAATTTCCTAGGTGCATGCATTGTGGCTCTTCTAAGCATATTTTTCTCAATGCTTTCTCTTCTACACAATTTAATATACTTAAAGCAATTAGGCATAACGTGAATTCCATAAAAAATGGCAAGTAGGAGTAAAATAGGAGTTGATACCACAACTTTGTGCAAACATTTGTTGCCTCCTTCCATTTTGAGTTTCTCTTTGATGTTGATGCAACTCTCTTCTTTGTGGTTGAGCCAAGTTGGCATATCTCCTTGGTTTAGCATGAAAGACCCCATGTTGAGCTTGTGGGATCCTTGGCTGAGGAGGTCTTGATTGAAGTGGAGCTCTTGTTGGAACCCTTACTTGAGCTTGCTTTGAGGATTCACCAACTTCAACCCATTTAGTTTATTGTTGAGGGGTTTGAGCATTTTTAACCTCTTTGCTCTTGACAATGGTTGTCTTGTTCAAGGATATGGTCTCCATTTCTTCCACATATCCTAACCCCTTCTTGTCACCTGGACTCTTCCCACAGGATAACATCTTGTCAAGTTTTTCGGTTCCGGAAGTCATCTTAGCAATCAACCCTTTTGTTTCCATGAGCTCTTTCCTCAAGCTTTCTTCATTCTTCTTAGCCAAGACTAGCTCCATCTTCAATCCTTTTTCCATTTCTCTTGCTCTACTCATTTCCATACTTAAATGAGTCACCTTAGAAGATAGTTCAAGCTTCCCCCTTTTTAGCTTTTGTATCTCCTTCTTCTTCTTCAATCTAGAGTTCTCAAAGAACCTCATGAAGTCATCATGGTCCATTTCTTCATCAAATTCGAAGTTGGAGTTGGAAGAGTTGCTCTCACCATTTGAGTCACTCTCTTATTTGTCCTCTTCCTCTTCTTTGTCACTCACATCTTTATTGCTCTTGTGAGAGGATGAGAAAGCAATGAAGTTGGCAACTTGGTCTTCATCATCATCTGAAGACTTATGTTCCTCTTTTAGGTCATCACTATCACTCCAAGTAATTGCCATGGCTTTTCCTCTCTTTTTCTTCAAGTTTGCACATTCCGGAGCAATATGTCCAAAGCCACTACACTCATAGCATTGGACACCTTTCTTGTGATCTTTCTCTTGAGTTTGCTCCAATTTCTTGAAAGGAGTTTTCTTCATCACAAATTTTCCCTTGGAGCCAAAACCCTTCTTCTCAAATCTCATAAATTGGTTGAACTTATATGTTATCAAAGCAATTTCTTCATCCGAGTATTCTTCCTCCTTTTCCACCTTGATGGTCTTCAAGGCAAGACTCTTTTGTTTCTTTGGAGGTGTAGTTGTATGAGCCTTCCTAGATTCATAGGCCAAGAGTCTTCTAATCACTTCACTTGGCTTCATTCTAGTGTAGTCACTATTTTCCTCTAAGGTCATCACTTTGGATTCGAATCTCTCGGGAAGCGACCTCATGAACTTTTGCTTGATCCTCCTATCCGAGTAAGGATCACCAGGTTGGCGACTTTGATTCACTATATCCATAAGCTTCACTTGGAAGTCATTGAAGTACTCATCCTCTTCCATCTTAATGGTCTCAAATTGTGTTTGGAGGACTTGAAGCTTTAAGTCCTTGACCACCTCGGTTCCTTCATGACCCGTCTCTAGAATGTCCTAAGCTTCCTTTGCTATCCTTATGGTTTGAATTAGTTTATATTGGTTGTCATCCATGGCACATAGGATTGCGTGCATGGCTTTGTTGTTCCACTTGGACGCCTCGAGCTCTTGAGTGCTCCATTGCGCCTTTGGCTTGAGAACTTCCTTTCCACCTCCCGTATAAATCATCATAGGTGGGGTGTACCCATCTTCAATTGCCATCCATGCTCGATCATGAATTTGGCACACATATGCTTCCATTTTGCCCTTCCATGATGTGTAATTTACCCCGGTGAGCAAGGGTGGTCTTGTGCTAGAGGTACCCTCTCCTCCAATTCCATTTCCACTCATTGTGTTTGGGTGAGAATGATATGAATGCACACAAACAAGCTAAACGCACAAGAGACACACAAAAAGAAATCAAACAAATGCAAGAGACACTATCAATTGCAATGAATCTCCTAATTATGTTAAAGAACCCGCTCTGATACCAATTGAAAATAAATATAAAGCGTGTCCTAATAATCTAGAGAGGGGGGGGGGGGGGTGAATAGATTTTAATCAATTTTTACCCAATTTTCATGATAAGTCAATTTAACAAAAAAACCCCAAACTAGTCATAAAGGTAAATCAAGTGTAAACATGCGAAAAATAAAAGACACTCGATTTTTACGTGGAAACCCACACGAGGAAAAACCATGGGCTGTTTTGTGCGCCACACACAAACCTCAATCCACTAATTGCAATGGTGATTACAACCTAAGTTGACCACGTCAAACTCTACGGTTACTAACCCACCACTACTATCTGCAGGCCTTTAAAAGTTAATCTAGTCCCTTGCTTGCAAACTACCAAATGGTAAATGCAAGACTTGACTTTCTAAGTGAAGAGATTAACAACCTAAAGTGAATATATGAAATATTCAAAGAGCATAAATGCAAGGTTTTAAGCTTATCTAGGCATGGATGAACATGTTTAAGACATTCCTAGATATCACGTAGCTATATGACATGCATACAACCTAGCTATATGTGCAAATCAAACCCTATATGCAATAGCTATCACAAACAACTCACAAAACACAATAAAGAAACATTATTGAAACTAGTCAAGTAATAAAAATGCAATCTTGTAAAGCAAGAACATGTAAAAGATGAAGATAATGTTCTAGCTACAAGCCATGTGAGAGACAATGAAAACCCAAAAGAAATCATACCTAGAAAATGCTAGATGATGAATGATTCATGAAAAAGATGGGTGCTTGTGTTTTGTGTTATAAAAATCAAATTTTGATACCTTTGCTTGAAGACTCTTCTATGCTTCTTAAAAATGTAATTTTTTCTCTTTGAAAAACAACCAAAGGCTATCAAGACACATATATATATGGCCAAAATGAAGTGACATCGTTTTGGAAAAGTGGCCAGAAAAAGACAATTCTACGCCCTTGGTTGCCGAATGAGGGCTCAAAATAGAGACGAGATATTCCGGTCCCAATTTTGCGCCCTTGGTTCTATGGCCCCTAACTGCAGATTGAGGGCGTAAAATCGAGATGAGACATTCTGGTCCCAATTTTGCGCCCTTGGTTCTGTGGCCCGTAACCGTATAAACCAGGGCATCGATTCCTTATGGATTTTTCATCCTAATGCCTAACCAAGATGTAACATTTCAATGAGCAAGATGCAATCAAATAAACATGCATGAAGGGATAACAAGAACATGAATGCACGCATGTAAAACACACAACAAGATACTGTTAGGATTATGCTCAATAGCAAGAGTGTAATGTTGTAATTAACAATCTTTTTCATATTAATAAAGTGATTTCTGATTTAACAAATCGTATAGCATTTATAGTTTGTATTATAATTGTCAAAGTAAATAATCATAAGGTCTAAAGACTATGGGAAAAGAAGAATTGTTCGTACATCTGGATATGTATGTGGTAGACACAATTCTTTAGTTAGTCTTGAATATTGTTCACAACTTAAGTTAAAGGTTGGGCACCTTTATCTTGTTAAAGTTGTAGAATTCTTTTGCTAGCATTTGAGTGGGATCAAATGAGATATGATGAGTCTAAAATCATCGGAGTGTCTTCGAGCAAAAGGATCTAGTGCACTGGGTGCATTGAACTGGATCACAATGAAATACTTTATCTATAACCGTCAGTAGATAAAAGTCTTTTCATTAT
Source organism: Acer negundo (assembly GCA_035582765.1). Taxonomy (NCBI): domain Eukaryota; kingdom Viridiplantae; phylum Streptophyta; class Magnoliopsida; order Sapindales; family Sapindaceae; genus Acer; species Acer negundo. The sequence goes on along the minus strand of CM069241.1, from coordinate 18,839,341 downwards.
CAGGACAATCGGAGAGTCTATCTTAATCCCGAGATAAATGATGGACTTATGGTTGCAAGTGATATCATTTGAGTTATCAATGAGTACGATTATATCGCATAGTCTATCCTCGATAGTTTAATGATATTCATTTGTTAATCGATAGAGGACTTCATTTATAGATATGGACATCGTGGCTCCATTTAATTAAATGAGAGTATAATATCATCATATGGATGTTTTGAGGTAATTAGATATTAAATCTCAACGTTGAGTTTTCGATAGTGTCTATTGAAAACATGGCTTCTGGACAAGTCAAAATATCCAAGTTCAAAACATGGTCATATGAGTAAATATGTAACTTGGAGAGTTATAGGCGGTCTATGAACTCTTGGCGATTACTGATATTAATCACGAGGATACACTATCTCCAATATGATTGTCTAGGGTATGAATGAGGAGCATCTTCCTTTCTATCTTTATTTAAGAGTTCAGTTTTAGCTCTTTAGTGGAATGAGTTAAAATTAATGGATCGGACTTAAGTGAATCATTTGTTGATTGTGATTAGGTTATGTCTATTGAAGCTTAAATTTAGATGGTCCGCCAAGATCTCCAATCCACACGGACTTGCATGGATCACTTGATATATTCTACCGGACCAATTTAAGGGTCCATCTAGAATTGCATTTAATATATTAAGAATATAATTTGCACATTATTTAAGTAATGGGCTGCTCAACTATATTAATATATTAATGAAAGACATGTGGGCTTGTTTCTTTTAGTAAGAATGGGTCTGGTTCACATGTGGACTTTTTTATTTAAAGTCCAATGGATTAAATGAAATAGAAAAATAATATTAGGCCCATCTTATATATAAGTGGGGCGGCTAGGCTAAGGTTTTGACCTAAAAATATTATTTTGTTTCATTTGTTTTAATTAAATAAGAATTAATTGATTTATTGATTAATTGTTTAATTAAAGAAACAAATCTTTCCTAAAAGTAAAAGACTTGTTTGATAAGTAAATAAATAAATTAGTATTATTTATTTAATCAAATAAGGAGTCTTTTTTTTATTTAGTCAAATAAAAGAATAAAAATAAAAGAGTTGGATTAGGGTTTGAAGTCTATAAAGTTAAAAAGAATTAGGGTTGAATTTCAGTCACCCTATATAAGTGACATGATGAAATTCGGCCAACCCGAATTAGATACTACATAGAATTCGCAACCCTAAAGGAAAAAGAAGAAAAATTCGGCCAACCTATATATATGTTCTTATAGGGTTCGGCCACATCAATTTAATTAATTGGTGCTTGAGTTTTTATTTTCTTTCTTCTTCTTCTTAATTCTAAGAGAGTTTTTATTCTAGAGAGACAAAAAGGAGTGAAAAATTATTCTTTGATAGTATACAATTGCTTAAACATCAATAAGCTTGTGTATACGATATCGATCTAGGTTCACGCGAGTTTCGATTATAAGATTGTGAACTCAAAAGTGACCTGAATAATTTTGACATTCTTTTGATTGTTTTGTGACTAACAAAGAAAAGAAAGTATTTGTTTGGTCCATTCACAGGTTTGCAATTCAAAGGAAAGGGAGACCACGCTCCCAGGTGATCCACGTTCGTGCTCGGATTGAAGGTCTTGCGGATTACCATCGACGTAAGTCAACCGGATCACGCGACAAGAGGTAATTTACTTTTGTTGATATATATGCATGTTTATTGATTAAAAGGGTTTAAGGTTCATAAAGGAAAAATTTTAAAAGTCACTAAATCGTCTTTAGTATCGCTTCCGCTGCGTGTAACACTTTTATTTGTTTATTTTTTCCCCACAAATTCGGCCACCTTTTATGATAGGCAAGAAGAATTCGTCTTATATACATATTTATTGGGCAAGAAGAATTGGTCTGATATATTTTAATTAGGCAAGAAGAATTCGTCTGAGATACATATTTATTGAGCAAGAAGAATTAGTCTTATATATATTTTATGTGGTTTGTTATTGCTCGATTTTGGCCATAGATTTTCAATGTAATTTTTGTTTCTGGAGTTGTAACAAGAAGGGGCATTCATTATCGCCATAATTCCTTCTTGGTAGATTGCTAGGTTTTTATTTTTTTTTTTTTTAATATATATGTGTATTTTAGGGTACACGAGTTTTTTATTTATTTTTAGTATGTGCAGTTTTTGGTTTGTAAAAATACTGCAGTGAATAAAAAAAAAAAATTAATACTGCAGTATTTATTATATATATACTGCCGTAATATATTTAGGTCTTGGAGATTCGAAGACACGAAGCAAAAAACGAAGCAAATCGAACCAAGTACGAGCACCGTGCGCACCCTAGGAGTGGATTGGGCTGCGCATAACAAGCCCAAACTTTGGTGGGCTGCGCATGGCAGCCTTGTGTGGCCTTATGGGCTGCGCAAGGCAGCCCCTTTGTGAGGTTGTGGGCTGCGCACGCCCATGGGAGAAGGCCGAAGGATGAGCGTATGGTTGATGGGCCACCTGAAGATCTTGTATTCCTGACAAATTGTAATTTACTTATTTTTCTAGGATGGGCCAAAATTGTTGCTATTTAATTTATGCTTAAATATTACAACATTTGTTATTGTATGATAACATGACATATAGAATAGGAGTGCCACACATATATCTCTTTTGGTATGAACATGCATTGAATGATTTAGGTATCTAAATTGACATCTAGATAACTCGGTAAATCATTCTATGGGATTTAATCACACGCCTTAAATAATTGAGTGGGAGAAGGTGTTTTGGTAACACCTATGGCCTCCAAGGTTAGTTGAGCTTTATTATTTATTGGTAATCCCCCCAAGGGGCGTCCATGAATGGAATTTAGCAACATACTTCCTTACAAGGATAGACTAGACAATTGACTCAAACGAGATCTACTCCCTGTCAGAGGGATTTTCGTGAGAGAAATCAGGCCACATATTCAACACACTCAATGTAATTTTATTGATATCCTCCCAAGAGTTCTTGTCAATAAAATTGCAAGGCTAAAATTGAAAACGCTGGTTGTTATGTTAACAATTAGGTGGGACCTAGTCTAACTAGTAAATGGTGCGAACTCCCAAAGGAGGCGTAACATTTATGGGTGTTAGATCACCGTTGAATTTTATGATTGAGTTATTTATTTAATTCAAGATAAATATTTAAAAGTGCTTTATCATGATTATTTACTTATATATGTTTTGTTCAGATTTCATGACCCCATCACTTATGAACATCCCGAAAGATAACACTTTAACTGGAGATAATTATGTCACATGGAAAAGGAAAATTGGGTTGTTACTGCAAAGTGAAAAACATAAGTTTGTTCTAACTACTCCTAAACCACCTGCTCCTAATAATGAATCTAGCATAATGTGTAGAGATGAGTATGAGCAGTGGAAGACTTCAGATGATATGGCAAAATGTTACATTATGGCCACTATCTCCGACGTGTTGCAACAGCAGCATGAAGGAATGGAGTCCGCTGCCGATATAATGATGTCTCTAGAGGAGATGTTTGCTATAAAGTCTAGGACGACTAAGAGAGAGGCAGTGACTGCTTTTATGAATCTTAGGATGAAACCTGGACAGGCTGTGAAAGATCACATGACGAAAGTCATAGCACATCTCAACATTGCTGAACTGCATGGCGCTGAGATAAATGGTGAGACAAAGATTGATATGGTTGTCAATTCATTGTCAGATTCCTTTGATCAGTTCAAATTAGACTACACTTTGAACAAAAAGGAATACACCTTACAAGGCCTGATGCAAGATGTTCAAAGTGCTGAAAAGATCCTTGTGAAAGGCAAAGGTCAAGAGATTCATATGGCTGGTAAAGTTGCTACTGTTAAGGCCCGTCAAAAGGTCAAGAAACAACAGAAGAAAAAGCAACTTGGGCCTATCAAGAAGGAGACCAAGAAAGTAACCAAGATCAAAGGGAAATGCTTCCTTTGTGGTGAAAAGGGACATTGGAAGAGAAATTGCCCAAAGTCCCAGAACAAGAAGGAAGAAGGTAATTTGAATTATCTAGAAACATGTTTTTTGGCTGATTCTACAGATTCTTGGATCATAGACTCAGGAGCCACTAATCATGTTTGTTATTCCTTGCAGGGGTTTCAAGAAAGGAGAAAGCTGAGTAAGAATGAAATCAATTTGCGCTCGGGCAACGGAACGTTAGTGTCTGCAAGTGCAGTGGGAGATATTAGAGTTTATTTGGATTCTAGAAGGCATTTAGATTTAATAGACGTTTATTATGTACCTCAATCCAAGAGGAATTTAATTTCAGTTTCTTGTTTAAATAAATTTGGATATTCGGTTATTTTTAATAAAGTTTTTATTATTAGTAAGAATGACAAAATTATTTGCCAAGGTACATTGGAAAACGGTCTATACTTTTTGCATAGAAATATCTCTCACTCGTTAGACACAGAAATAACGGAACCTAATCATAAAAGAGTAAAATTATCAACAGATGAAACCTACCTTTGGCATTTACGCTTAGGTCATATTAACCTTAATAGGATTAAAAGATTGGTAAGTGACGGACCTTTAAGTGACTTAAAGGTTGATGATCTACCAACTTGTGAATCTTGTTTGGAAGGTAAAACGACCAAAAGGACGTTCTCTGCCAAAGGTGCAAGAGCCACTGAATGTTTAGGATTGATACACACTGATGTATGTAGACCTATGAGCATTCAAGCTAGAGGTGGATATGAGTACTTCATCACCTTCACGGATGATTACTCAAGATTTGGTTATGTGTATCTCATGAGACATAAGTCGGATGCTTTTGACATGTTCAAAGCATTCAAAGCTGAAGTGGAAAATCAGCTTGAGAAACACATAAAAACCTTGAGATCTGATCGTGGTGGAGAATATCTATCTGGTGAGTTTCAGCAATATCTTATTGATAATGGGATAGTTTCTCAGTTTTCTGCACCAGGTACACCTCAACATAATGGGGTAGCAGAAAGGAGAAATAGAACTCTTTTGGATATGGTTAGGTCTATGTTGAGTTATTCAACGCTTCCTATTTCTTTTTGGGGATATGCTTTACAAACTGCTATATACATTCTAAACGATGTACCATCTAAGTCTGTTCCTAAAACACCGCATGAGTTGTGGACTGGGCGCAAGCCTAGTTTACAACACTTAAGGATATTTGGTTGTCCTGCGCATGTGTTAAAAGGAAAGACAGAAAAGATGGAGTCCCGTTCAGAAACATGTATATTTGTAGGGTATCCAAAAGAAACTAAAGGATATTATTTCTATAGTCCTTCAGATCTTAAAGTATTTGTTTCGACAAATGCTAAATTTCTGGAAAAGGACTATATGAATGATTTTGTGCCTAGATGTGAATTGTCCCGAATGAGATGTCAGGAGATACAATTCCACGAGAGGTTGCACAACCTAACCCAATTGTAAGTTCCGATCCAACACAAGATCAACAACCTACCATTCCTCGTCGTAGTGGGAGGGTTAGAACACAACCCGAAAGATACATCGGTCTGGGAGAATCAGTGGAGAATCTCCCGGACGACGATGATCCCTATACGTACAAGGAAGCTATGGAGGATGTTGATAGTCGCCATTGGCAAAAGGCAATGCAATCCGAGATTGAATCTATGTTCGATAACAAAGTCTGGTCCCTTGTAGACTTGCCTAAAGGGATAAAACCCATTGGGTGCAAGTGGGTATACAAGAGGAAAAGAGGTATGGATGGAAAGGTGGAAACCTTTAAAGCTAGATTGGTAGCTAAAGGGTATACACAGAAAGAAAGTATCGATTACGAGGAAACCTTCTCTCCCGTGGCCATGCTTAAATCCATTAGGATACTCTTATCCATTGCAGCATCTTTAGATTTAGAGATTTGGCAAATGGACGTCAAGACAGCTTTCCTAAATAGAAGTCTTGACGAAAGCATCTACATGATGCAACCAGAGGGATTCATTGAAAAGTGTCAATTGGATAAGGTATGCAAGTTGCAGAAATCCATATATGGATTAAAGCAAGCATCCAGATCCTGGAACATAAGGTTTGATCAAGCTGTGAAAGGTTTTGGATTTATTCAGAATCCTGAAGAACCTTGTGTATACAAAAGGATTAAAGGCGACAAGTTGGTTTTCCTGATTCTTTATGTTGATGATATACTACTCATTGGAAACGATGTAGGTGTATTGACATCAGTAAAAGAATGGTTAGCAAAACAATTTGATATGAAGGACTTAGGAGAAGCAAGTTTTATTCTAGGTATCCAAGTAATAAGGGATAGAAAGAATAGAACGATTGCATTATCCCAAGCTTCATACATAGACAAAATCTTGTCTAGGTTTTCCATGCAGGATTCCAAGAAAGGTATGTTACCTTTCAGACATGGAATCAAGCTTTCTAAGGAACAAGTTCCTAAGAACGAGCATGAAGAGCAATTCATGAGTAGAGTTCCATATGCCCCCCTCGGCAGTTGGAAGTCCCATGTATGCAATGCTCTGACTAGACTGTATATTTGCTCATTACAGAGAAGAAGGTGTTTCAATCGAAACCGGACCCGATCACCGGACCCGCAACAAGATACGCATCTTATAAGAGAACGAGAGATAACATACTTGTATACTCGGAGGGATTTGTCTTCATTGGCATAGCGTATCTCCGATCGAATCGATTCGACCCAAACCTACACGTGCTGTGTTTACTCATTCATGAGTGTAATAGCTTATATTGAGTGAGCATCGGCTAAATTCAGATTAAACATTCACCATGCAGTTCGAGTTCGTCGCTGCATGCGAAGTTGCCAAAGAGGCCGTTTGGCTCCGCCAATTCTTGATTGACTTAGAAGTGGTTCCTAGTGCGAATAAGCAGATCACTATCTACTGTGACAACAGTGGAGCAGTGGCTAATTCGAAAGAACCAAGAAGTCACAAGAGAGGTAAACATATTGAAAGAAAGTATCATCTTTTAAGGGAGATTGTTCAAAGAGGTGACGTGACGATTACCAAAATCGCGTCAGCAGAAAATCTAGCGGATCCCTTCACAAAGGCTCTACCTCAGAAGAGTTTCGATGGGCATCTAGAGAATATGGGCTTGAGAGATATGACACATTTGCTATAGCGCAAGTGGGAGATTGTTAGGATTATGCTCAATAGCAAGAGTGTAATGTTGTAATTAATAATCTTTTTCATATTAATAAAGTGATTTCTGATTTAACAAATCGTATAACATTTATAGTTTGTATTATAATTGTCAAAGTAAATAATCATAAGGTCTAAAGACTATGGGAAAAGAAGAATTGTTCGTACATCTGGATATGTATGTGGTAGACACAATTCTTTAGTTAGTCTTGAATATTGTTCACAACTTAAGTTAAAGGTTGGGCACCTTTATCTTGTTAAAGTTGTAGAATTCTTTTGCTAGCATTTGAGTGGGATCAAATGAGATATGATGAGTCTAAAATCATCGGAGTGTCTTCGAGCAAAAGGATCTAGTGCACTGGGTGCATTGAACTTGATCACAAATGAAAAGCTTTATCTAGAACTGTCAATAGATAATAGTCTTTTTATTATCAGGACAATCGGAGGGTCTATCTTAATCCTGAGATAAATGATGGACTTATGGTTGCAAGTGATATATCATTTGAGTTATCAATGAGTACGATTATATCGCATAGTCTATCCTCGATAGTTTGGTGATATTCATTTGTTAATCGATAGAGGACTTCATTTATAGACATGGACATCGTGGCTCCATTTAATTAAATGAGAGTATAATATCATCATATGGATGTTTCGAGGTAATTGGATATTAAATCTCAACGTTGAGTTTTCAATAGTGTCTATTGAAAACATGGCTTCTGGACAAGTCAAAATATCCAAGTTCAAAACGTGGTCATATGAGTAAATATGGTAACTTAGAGAGTTATAGGCGGTCTATGAACTCTTGGCGATTACCGATATTAATCACGAGGATACACTATCTCCAATATGATTGTCTAGGGTATGAATGAGGAGCATCTCCCTTTTCTATCTTTATTTAAGAGTTCAGTTTTAGCTCTTTAGTGGAATGAGTTAAAATTAATGGATCGGACCTAAGTGAATCATTTGTTGATTGTGAATAGGTTATGTCTATTGAAGCTTAAATTTAGATGGCCCGCCAAGATCCCCAATCCACACGGACTTGCATGGATCACTTGATATATTCTACCGGACCAATTTAAGGGTCCATCTAGAATTGCATTTAATATATTAAGAATATAATTTGCATATTATTTAAGTAATGGGCTGCTCAATTATATTAATATATTAATGAAAGACATGTGGGCTTGTTTCTTTTAGTAAGAATGGGTCTGGTTCACATGTGGGCTTTTTTATTTAAAGTCCAATGGATTAAATGAAATAGGAAAATAATATTAGGCCCATCTTATATATAAGTGGGGCGGCTAGGTTAAGGTTTTGACGTAAAAATATTATTTTGTTTCATTTGTTTTAATTAAATAAGAATTAATTGATTTATTGATTAATTGTTTAATTAAAGAAACAAATCTTTCCTAAAAGTAAAAGACTTGTTTGATAAGTAAATAAATAAATTATTATTATTTATTTAATCAAATAAGGAGTCTTTTTTTATTTAGTCAAATAAAAGAATAAAAAAATAAAAGAGTTGGATTAGGGTTTGAAGTCTATAAAGTTAAAAAGAATTAGGGTTGAATTTTAGTCACCCTATATAAGTGACATGATGAAATTCGGCCAACCCTAATTACATACTACATAGAATTCGGCAACCCCAAAGGAAAAAGAAGAAAAATTCGGCCAACCTATATATATGTTCTTATAGGGTTCGGCCACATCAATTTAATTGGTGCTTGAGTTTTTATTTTCTTTCTTCTTCTTCTTAATTCTAAGAGAGTTTTTATTCTAGAGAGACAAAAAGGAGTGAAAATTATTTCTTTGATAGTATACAATTGCTTAAACATCAATAAGCTTGTGTATACGATATCGATCTAGGTTCACGAGTTTCGATCATAAGATTGTGAACTCAAAAGTGACCGGAATAATTTTGATATTCTTTTGATTGTTTTGTGACTAACAAAGAAAAGAAAGTATTTGTTTGGTCCATTCACAGGTTTGCAATTCAAAGGAAAGGGAGACCACGCTCCTAGGTGATCCACGTTCGTGCTCGGATTGAAGGTCTTGCGGATTACCATCGACGTAAGTCAATCGGATCACGCGACAAGAGGTAATTTACTTTTGTTGATATATATGCATGTTTATTGATTAAAAGGGTTTAAGGTTCATAAAGGAAAAATTTTAAAAGTCACTAAATCGTCTTTAGTATCGCTTCCGCTGCGTGTAACACTTTTATTTGTTTATTTTTCCCTACAGATACAACAACAAAAGGCAAGTGAAGTGCACAAAAGAGAAATGCATACAAGCAAACATGACAAGTGTGTGTGTAACTAAATCTCTTCAATAAAGAGTCAGGACAAGTAATCTACCTTCCTTGAAGCTCTTGATGTCCACAATGAGGGCCTTTGACATTTAATAAGGATATCTTCAATCTTAAGCTACCCATACATGATTTAACCCAATTGTGGTTTTGTTAATGAAATAAGCCAATCAAAAAGTGAGACACTTACAGTGTTTGTAAACGGATTTGAATGATTATCTTGCGACGTGATCTCAGTCACGGTCATATCTCCTCTTTGTACTATCTCCCTAATGAGACGATACTTTCTCTCTGTATGCTTTCCTCTTTTGTGGCTTGGTTATTTGGAATTAGCCATTGCACCACTATTATCACAATAAAGTGTCATGGGCTTATCCAAATATAGAACAACTTCTAGATCACTCAAGAACTTACGGAGCCATATCGCCTCTTTAGCTGCTTCGTAAGCTGCTACATATTCGGCTTCCATGGGGGAATCAGTAATTCAAGATTGCTTGATACTCCTCCACACTTGATATCGCACGCGACGTGACAATAGTTCTATCAACTATCAAATATATGACGTGCGGGTGTTTTTACCCTTCGCAAGTATATGAATCGTTTGACACGTATAGCGGTTACGAGTACGGGTATCATTCCCACAGGGAGGTATGGTACCTTAAATCGGTTCTAGTCTTATAATCTATATATAATATATATTTACACTAATTACACTAATTACATGCATGAAAGTAAAGAGATGATGGTCACAACAATTAACTAACTAATCTAAGCTTACATTAAGAAGGCATAAATTAAATACTGTAGGGAAAAATAAACAAATAAAAGTGTTACACGCAGCGGAAGCGATACTAAAGACGATTTAGTGACTTTTAAAATTTTTCCTTTATGAACCTTAAACCCTTTTAATCAATAAACATGCATATATATCAACAAAAGTAAATTACCTCTTGTCGCGTGATCCGATTGACTTACGTCGATGGTAATCCGCAAGACCTTCAATCCGAGCACGAACGTGGATCACCTAGGAGCGTGGTCTCCCTTTCCTTTGAATTGCAAACCTGTGAATGGACCAAACAAATACTTTCTTTTCTTTGTTAGTCACAAAACAATCAAAAGAATGTCAAAATTATTCCGGTCACTTTTGAGTTCACAATCTTATGATCGAAACTCGCGTGAACCTAGATCGATATCATATACACAAGCTTATTGATGTTTAAGCAATTGTATACTATCAAAGAATAATTTTTCACTCCTTTTTGTCTCTCTAGAATAAAAACTCTCTTAGAATTAAGAAGAAGAAAGAAAATAAAAACTCAAGCACCAATTAATTGATGTGGCCGAAACCTATAAGAACATATATATAGGTTGGCCGAATTTTTCTTCTTTTTCCTTTAGGGTTGCCGAATTCTATGTAGTATCTAATTAGGGTTGGCCGAATTTCATCATGTCACTTATATAGGGTGACTGAAATTCAACCCTAATTCTTTTTAACTTTATAGACTTCAAACCCTAATCCAACTCTTTTATTTTTATTCTTTTATTTGACTAAATAAAAAAAAAAGATTCCTTATTTGATTAAACAAATAATACTAATTTATTTATTTACTTATCAAACAAGTCTTTTACTTTTAGGAAAGATTTGTTTCTTTTATTAAACAATTAATCAATAAATCAATTAATTCTTATTTAATTAAAACAAATGAAACAAAATAATATTTTTAGGTCAAAACCTTAACCTAGCCGCCCCACTTATATATAAGATGAGTCTAATATTATTTTCCTATTTCATTTAATCCATTGGACTTTAAATATAAAAAAAAAGCCCACATGTGAACCAGACCCATTCTTACTAAAAGAAACAAGCCCACATGTCTTTCATTAATATATTAATATAATCGAGCAGCCCATTACTTAAATAATGTGCAAATTATATTCTTAATATATTAAATGCAATTCTAGATGGACCCTTAAATTGGTCCCGTAGAATATATCAAGTGATCCATGCAAGTCCGTGTGGATTGGGGATCTTGGCGGGCCATCTAAATTTAAGCTTCAATAGATATAACCTAATCACAATCAACAAATGATTCACTTAGGTCCGATCCATTAATTTTAACTCATTCCACTAAAGAGCTAAAACCGAACTCTTAAATAAAGATAGAAATGGAAGATGCTTCTCATTCATACCCTAGACAATCATATTGGAGATAGTGTATCCTCGTGATTAATATCAGTAATCGCCAAGAGTTCATAGACCGCCTATAACTCTGCAAGTTACCATATTTACTCATATGACCACGTTTTGAATTTGGATATTTTGACTTGTCCAGAAGCCATGTTTTCAATAGACACTATTGAAAACTCAACGTTGAGATTTAATATCCAATTACCTCAAAAACATCCATATGATGATATTATATTCTCATTTAATTAAATGGAGCCACGATGTCCATATCTATAAATGAAGTCCTCATCGATTAACAAATGAATATCACCAAACTATCGAGGATAGACTATGCGATATAATCGTACTCATTGATAACTCAAATGATATCACTTGCAACCATAAGTCCATCATTTATCTCAGGATTAAGATAGACTCTCCGATTGTCCTGATAATGAAAAGACTATTATCTATTGACGGTTCTAGATAAAGCTTTTCATTGTGATCCAGCTCAATGCACCCAGTGCACTAGATCCTTTTGCTCGAAGACACTCCGATGATTTTAGACTCATCATATCTCATTTGATCCCACTCAAATGCTAGCAAAAGAATTCTACAACTTTAACAAGATAAAGGTGCCCAACCTTTAACTTAAGTTGTGAACAATATTCAAGACTAACTAAAGAATCGTGTCTACCACATACATATCCAGATGTACGAACAATTCTTCTTTTTCCCATAGTCTTTAGACCTTATGATTATTTACTTTGACAATTATAATATAAACTATAAATGCTATACAATTTGTTAAACCAGAAATCTCTTTATTAATATGAAAAAGATTGTTAATTACAACATTACACTCTTGCTATTGAGCATAATCCTAACAATCTCCCACTTGCGCTATAGCAAATGTGTCATATCTCTCAAGCCCATATTCTCTAGATGCCCATCGAAACTCTTCTGAGGTAGAGCCTTTGTGAAGGGATCCGCTAGATTTTCCGCTGACGCGATTTTGGTAATCGTCACGTCACCTCTTTGAACAATCTCCCTTAAAAGATGATACTTTCTTTCAATGTGTTTACCTCTCTTGTGACTTCTTGGTTCTTTCGAATTAGCCACCGCTCCACTGTTGTCACAGTAGATAGTGATCTGCTTATTCGCACTAGGAACCACTTCTAAGTCAATCAAGAATTGGCGGAGCCAAACAGCCTCTTTGGCAGCTTCGCATGCAGCAACATACTCAGCTTCCATGGTGGAATCAGCAATACAAGATTGCTTGATACTCTCCATATAACTCCTCTCCAATAGTAAACACAGCCCCTGATGTGGATTTTCTGGAGTCAGAATCTGATTGGAAATCAGAATCTGTATACCCAACGGGAACCAAATCCCCCCTCCAGAGTATACAAGCATATTATCTCTCGTTCTCTTAAGATACTTGAAAATATGCTTGACTGCCGTCCAGTGATCAGGTCCAGGTTTCGATTGAAACCTGCTAACTATGCCAACAGCAAAACAAATATCTGGTCTAGTACAGAGCATTGCATACATGAGACTTCCAACTGCCGAGGCATATGGAACTCTACTCATGAATTGCTCTTCATGCTCATTCTTAGGAACTTGTTCCTTAGAAAGCTTGATTCCATGTCTGAAAGGTAACATACCTTTCTTGGAATCCTGCATGGAAAACCTAGACAAGATTTTGTCTATGTATGAAGCTTGGGATAATGCAATCGTTCTATTCTTTCTATCCCTTATTACTTGGATACCTAGAATAAAACTTGCTTCTCCTAAGTCCTTCATATCAAATTGTTTTGCTAACCATTCTTTTACTGATGTTAATACACCTACATCGTTTCCAATGAGTAGTATATCATCAACATAAAGAATCAGGAAAACCAACTTGTCGCCTTTAATCCTTTTGTATACACAAGGTTCGTCAGGATTCTGAATAAATCCAAAACCTTTGACAGCTTGATCAAACCTTATGTTCCAGGATCTGGATGCTTGCTTTAATCCATATATGGATTTCTGCAACTTGCATACCTTATCCACTTGGCCCTTTTCAATGAATCCCTCTGGTTGCATCATGTAGATGCTTTCGTCAAGACTTCCATTTAGGAAAGCTGTCTTGACGTCCATTTGTCAAATCTCTAAATCTAAAGATGCTGCAATGGATAAGAGTATCCTAATGGATTTAAGCATGGCCACAGGAGAGAAGGTTTCCTCGTAATCGATACCTTCTTTCTGTGTATACCCTTTAGCTACCAATCTAGCTTTAAAGGTTTCCACCTTTCCATCCATACCTCTTTTCCTCTTGTATACCCACTTGCACCCAATGGGTTTTATCCCTTTAGGCAAGTCTACAAGGGACCAGACTTTGTTATCGAACATAGATTCAATCTCGGATTGCATTGCCTTTTGCCAATGGCGACTATCAACATCCTCCATAGCTTCCTTGTACGTATAGGGATCATCGTCGTCCGGGAGATTCTCCACTGATTCTCCCAGACCGATGTATCTTTCGGGTTGTGTTCTAACCCTCCCACTACGACGAGGAATGGTAGGTTGTTGATCTTGTGTTGGATCGGAACTTACAATTAGGTTAGGTTGTGCAACCTCTCGTGGAATTGTATCTCCTGACATCTCATTCAGGACAATTCTACTTCTAGGCACAAAATCATTCATATAGTCCTTTTCCAGAAATTTAGCATTTGTCGAAACAAATACTTTAAGATCTGAAGGACTATAGAAATAATATCCTTTAGTTTCTTTTGGATACCCTACAAATATACATGTTTCTGAACGGGACTCCATCTTTTCTGTCTTTCCTTTTAACACATGCGCAGGACAACCAAATATCCTTAAGTGTTGTAAACTAGGCTTGCGCCCAGTCCACAACTCATGCGGTGTTTTAGGAACAGACTTAGATGGTACATCGTTTAGAATGTATATAGCAGTTTGTAAAGCATATCCCCAAAAAGAAATAGGAAGCGTTGAATAACTCAACATAGACCTAACCATATCCAAAAGAGTTCTATTTCTCCTTTCTGCTACCCCATTCTGTTGAGGTGTACCTGGTGCAGAAAACTGAGAAACTATCCCATTATCAATAAGATATTGCTGAAACTCACCAGATAGATATTCTCCACCACGATCAGATCTCAAGATTTTTATGTGTTTCTCAAGCTGATTTTCCACTTCAGCTTTGAATGCTTTGAACATGTCAAAAGCATCCGACTTATGTCTCATGAGATACACATAACCAAATCTTGAGTAATCATCCGTGAAGGTGATGAAATACTCATATCCACCTCTAGCTTGAATGCTCATAGGTCCACATACATCAGTGTGTATCAATCCTAAACATTCAGTGGCTCTTGCACCTTTGGCAGAGAACGTCCTTTTGGTCATTTTACCTTCCAAACAAGATTCACAAGTTGGTAGATCATCAACCTTTAAGTCACTTAAAGGTCCGTCACTTACCAATCTTTTAATCCTATTAAGGTTAATATGACCTAAGCGTAAATGCCAAAGGTAGGTTTCATCTGTTGATAATTTTACTCTTTTATGATTAGGTTCCGTTATTTCTGTGTCTAACGAGTGAGAGATATTTCTATGCAAAAAGTATAGACCGTTTTCCAATGTACCTTGGCAAATAATTTTGTCATTCTTACTAATAATAAATACTTTATTAAAAGTAACCGAATATCAAAATTTATTCAAACAAGAAACTGAAATTAAATTCCTCTTGAATTGAGGTACATAATAAACGTCTATTAAATCTAAATGCCTTCTAGAATCCAAATAAACTCTAATATCTCCCACTGCACTTGCAGACACTAACGTTCCGTTGCCCAAGCGCAAATTGATTTCATTCTTACTCAGCTTTCTCCTTTCTTGAAACCCCTGCAAGGAATAACAAACATGATTAGTGGCTCCTGAGTCTATGATCCAAGAATCTGTAGAATCAGCCAAAAAACATGTTTCTAGATAATTCAAATTACCTTCTTCCTTCTTGTTCTGGGACTTTGGGCAATTTCTCTTCCAATGTCCCTTTTCACCACAAAGGAAGCATTTCCCTTTGATCTTGGTTACTTTCTTGGTCTCCTTCTTGATAGGCCCAAGTTGCTTTTTCTTCTGTTGTTTCTTGACCTTTTGACGGGCCTTAACAGTAGCAACTTTACCAACCATATGAATCTCTTGACCTTTGCCTTTCACAAGGATCTTTTCAGCACTTTGAACATCTTGCATCAGGCCTTGTAAGGTGTATTCCTTTTTGTTCAAAGTGTAGTCCAATTTGAACTGATCAAAGGAATCTGACAATGAATTGACAACCATATCAATCTTTGTCTCACCATCTATCTCAGCGCCATGCAGTTCAGCAATGTTGAGATGTGCTATGACTTTCATCATGTGATCTTTCACAGCCTGTCCAGGTTTCATCCTAAGATTCATAAAAGCAGTCACTGCCTCTCTCTTAGTCGTCCTAGACTTCATAGCAAACATCTCCTCTAGAGACATCATTATATCAGCAGCGGACTCCATTCCTTCATGCTGCTGTTGCAACACGTCGGAGATAGTGGCCATAATGTAACATTTTGCCATATCATCTGAAGTCTTCCACTGCTCATACTCATCTCTACACATTATGCTAGATTCATTATTAGGAGCAGGTGGTTTAGGAGTAGTTAGAACAAACTTATGTTTTTCACTTTGCAGTAACAACCCAATTTTCCTTTTCCATGTGACATAATTATCTCCAGTTAAAGTGTTATCTTTCAGGATGTTCATAAGTGATGGGGTCATGATTTCTGAATAAAACAAAACATATATAAGTAAATAATCATGATAAAGCACTTTTAAATATTTATCTTGAATTAAATAAATAACTCAATCATAAAATTCAACGGTGATCTAACACCCATAAATGTTACGCCTCCTTTGGGAGTTCGCACCATTTACTAGTTAGACTAGGTCCCACCTAATTGTTAACATAACAACCAGCGTTTTCAATTTTAGCCTTGCAATTTTACTGACAAGAACTCTTGGGAGGATATCAATAAAATTACATTGAGTGTGTTACCAAGATATCGACCCTCAATTTTCTCTCACGAAAATCCCTCCTTGGGGAGTAGATCTCGTTTGAGTCCATTGTCTAGTCTATCCTTGTAAGGAAGTATGTTGCTAAATTCCATTCATGGACGCCCCTTGGGGGGATTACCAATAAATAATAAAGCTCAACTAACCTTGGAGGCCATAGGTGTTACCAAAACACCTTCTCCCACTCAATTATTTAAGGCGTGTGATTAAATCCCATAGAATGATTTACCGAGTTATCTAGATGCCAATTTAGATACCTAAATCATTCAATGCATGTTCATACCAAAAGAGATATATGCGTGGCACTCCTATTCTATATGTCATGTTATCATACAATAACAAATATTGTAATATTTAAGCATAAATTAAATAGCAACAATTTTGGCCCATCCTAGAAAAACAAGTAAATTACAATTTGTCAGGAATACAAGATCTTCAGGTGGCCCATCAACCATACGCTCATCCTTCGGCCTTCTCCCATGGGCGTGCGCAGCCCACAACCCCACAAAGGGGCTGCCTTGCGCAGCCCATAAGGCCACACAAGGCTGCCATGTGCAGCCCACCAAAGTTTGGGCTTGTCATGCGCAGCCCAATCCACTCCTAGGGTGCGCACGGTGTTCGTACTTGGTTCCGGTTGCTTCGTTTTGCTTCGTGTCTTCGAATCTCCAAGACCTAAATATATTACGGCAGTATATATATAATAAATACTGCAGTATTAAATTTTTTTTTTTTTTTTATTCACTGCAGTATTTTTACAAACCAAAAACTGCACATACTAAAAATAAATAAAAAAAAACTGCAGTAACCCTAAAAAAAATACTGCACATATATATAAAAAAAATAAAACCTAGCAATCTACCAAGAAGGAATTATGGCGATAATAGACCACCCTTCTTGTTACAACTCCGAAACAAAAATTACATTGAAAATCTAGGGCCAAAATCGAGCAATAACAAACCACATAAAATATATATAAATCCATACATCACATGTAATTATATATTTGAATACCTAGAGTGCCATCTCTTTCTAAACATGCATAATCACAATAAAAAGAAATAGATCCACGTATATATACGTTAATTAATTAAAAGGGTTCAACCTAGGCTCTGATACCAATTGTAGGGAAAAAATAAACAAATAAAAGTGTTACACGCAGCGGAAGCGATACTAAAGACGATTTAGTGACTTTTAAAATTTTTCCTTTATGAACCTTAAACTCTTTTAATCAATAAATATGCATATATATCAACAAAAGTAAATTACCTCTTGTCGCGTGATCCGATTGACTTACGTCGATGGTAATCCGCAAGACCTTCAATCCGAGCACGAACGTGGATCACCTAGGAGCGTGGTCTTCCTTTCCTTTGAATTGCAAACCTGTGAATGGACCAAACAAATACTTTCTTTTCTTTGTTAGTCACAAAACAATCAAAAGAATGTCAAAATTATTCCGGTCACTTTTGAGTTCACAATCTTATGATCGAAACTCGCGTGAACCTAGATCGATATCGTATACACAAGCTTATTGATGTTTAAGCAATTGTATACTATCAAAGAATAATTTTTCACTCCTTTTTGTCTCTCTAGAATAAAAACTCTCTTAGAATTAAGAAGAAGAAGAAAGAAAATAAAAACTCAAGCACCAATTAATTGATGTGGCCGAACCCTATAAGAACATATATATAGGTTGGCCGAATTTTTCTTCTTTTTCCTTTAGGGTTGCCGAATTCTATGTAGTATCTAATTAGGGTTGGCCGAATTTCATCATGTCACTTATATAGGGTGACTAAAATTCAACCCTAATTCTTTTTAACTTTATAGACTTCAAACCCTAATCCAACTCTTTTATTTTTATTCTTTTATTTGACTAAATAAAAAAGACTCCTTATTTGATTAAATAAATAATACTAATTTATTTATTTACTTATCAAACAAGTCTTTTACTTTTAGGAAAGATTTGTTTCTTTAATTAAACAATTAATCAATAAATCAATTAATTCTTATTTAATTAAAACAAATGAAACAAAATAATATTTTTAGGTCAAAACCTTAACCTAGCCGCCCCACTTATATATAAGATGGGCCTAATATTATTTTCATATTTCATTTAATCCATTGGACTTTAAATAAAAAAGCCCACATGTGAACCAGACCCATTCTTACTAAAAGAAACAAGCCCACATGTCTTTCATTAATATATTAATATAATTGAGCAGCCCATTACTTAAATAATGTGCAAATTATATTCTTAATATATTAAATGCAATTCTAGATGGACCCTTAAATTGGTCCGGTAGAATATATCAAGTGATCCATGCAAGTCCGTGTGGATTGGGGATCTTGGCGGGCCATCTAAATTTAAGCTTCAATAGACATAACCTAATCACAATCAACAAATGATTCACTTAGGTCCGATCCATTAATTTTAACTCATTCCACTAAAGAGCTAAAACTGAACTCTTAAATAAAGATAGAAAAGGAAGATGCTCCTCATTCATACCCTAGACAATCATATTGGAGATAGTGTATCCTCGTGATTAATATCAGTAATCGCCAAGAGTTCATAGACCGCCTATAACTCTCCAAGTTACCATATTTACTTATATGACCACGTTTTGAACTTGGATATTTTGACTTGTCCAGAAGCCATGTTTTCAATAGACACTATTGAAAACTCAACGTTGAGATTTAATATCCAATTACCTCAAAACATCCATATGATGATATTATACTCTCATTTAATTAAATGGAGCCACGATGTCCATATCTATAAATGAAGTCCTCTATCGATTAACAAATGAATATCACCAAACTATCGAGGATAGACTATGCGATATAATCGTACTCATTGATAACTCAAATGATATCACTTGCAACCATAAGTCCATCATTTATCTCAGGATTAAGATAGACTCTCCGATTGTCCTGATAATGAAAAGACTATTATCTATTGACGGTTCTAGATAAAGCTTTTCATTGTGATCCAGTTCAATGCACCCAGTGCACTAGATCCTTTTGCTCGAAGACACTCCGATGATTTTAGACTCATCATATCTCATTTGATCCCACTCAAATGCTAGCAAAAGAATTCTACAACTTTAACAAGATAAAGGTGCCCAACCTTTAACTTAAGTTGTGAACAATATTCAAGACTAACTAAAGAATTGTGTCTACCACATACATATCCAGATGTACGAACAATTCTTCTTTTCCCATAGTCTTTAGACCTTATGATTATTTACTTTGACAATTATAATACAAACTATAAATGCTATACGATTTGTTAAACCAGAAATCACTTTATTAATATGAAAAAGATTGTTAATTACAACATTACACTCTTGCTATTGAGCATAATCCTAACAAATACAACTAAGTTAGCACTAAATTAAACTACAACTAAGGGTTGTCAATCCCTTAGGCAATTAATTAAACTAATTACTAAACTACCAACAAATATTATCTAAATTACACTAACTAATTTAACTAATTACCAACTATTGCAATGGACATGCAAAAATGATAATGAGAGTGAGTTGGTATGGGAATAGAGATGTTAGGATATTGGTATACAATTGCAATCACCCAATTAACAAGTTGATTTCAATTAAGCACATAAGTGGTCTTAAACCTTAAATAAAGACTCATATAATAATAATCATTCAAGTATGGTCTAAATTGTATTATATGCCAATCAATTAGTTAATTAAATCAACACATACATAAATTGAAGCTCAACATAGATAATCAACCAATATCATAGATAATAATACAAGTACACAAAATCCTAACATCATAGTTTAGTTACACATATTCTAACAAGCTAAAGGAATTAAGTGAGAAAGAGAGACAACCCAATATCTTGGTGAAGTCTTCACAATAATCAAGCTCCTCTTATTCTTCCCAAGCTAGCAATCAACATGTAACCACCCACAAGGCTAAGTACAAGCTAAGTTGAAAGGGTGTTCTAGGCTATTGTAGGTTATTTGGGTATTTCTAGGTTTGACTTGGATATTAAGGATTGTGTTTAAGGTTAGGAAAGTTGTATATTTATATGGGGAGTGATTTGGGCATGGTTTGGATGAAATATCTCCCAAGTCGGTTGAGCTTGTGGGTTTGGAAACCCTGGCTCGTGGGTTCTTGCTATTCGGACGAACTCGCGATGAAATATAGACGCTTGGCTGCGAGTTGTGGCCTTCTGGTCCGTAGGAACTTTCCCTCGATATGAAACCGCAGACTTCCAGTGGTTTTGGACGTCTTTGGGGTGAAAGAAGCTGCCGGGATCAAGCTTGAAGGCATGGTTGGCCATGGAGTTTAGAGACTTGGAGGAGAGAGAAAATGTTTGCATATGAGGCTCAAAATGGTACCAATGTGACCGGAGGAAGGTTGGCTGTCGATCTGGGCTAGAATGGTTAAAAAAACTGTGGGAAACGGGTCAAAAATGGCCGTATGAACTGGGTCTATTACGGGTCGGGTCGACCTGGCTGTAGCTTGAAGACGACCTGACGACAGCATGACATCAGGCTGACATGCACCCCTACCAAAACGACGCTGTTTCACGTGTGACGTGGTAGACTAATGCTGTGCTTTACTGGCGTATTATAATTTATACCCCTGATCTTCTCCTTATTCATAAAATATTCAATAATGTTCCGAATATTGCACTTTAGCCCCTGAAATGTCTAAAATGACAACAATGCCCCTGAACTTCCCTATTTACCTAAAACACTTATTTAATCCATTAAATACCTAGTTTTACCCGAGAAACAAGCACAAAGTAATAGGAAATAGGGGTATAAAAGTAGTACTTTTATTGCCCGATCAACACTACGGCTCTACCACCGAGGGTGAATACTGAACCAGATGTGGATTTCCTAGAATCCATGTCTACCTAAAAGTCAGAATCGGTATATCCTAACGGGATCATACCCTGTTCTGAATATACTAACATATAGTTTCTCGTCCTCCAAAGATACTTGAGAATTAGCTTCACAGCCACCCAATGATCTGCAGTTTGTAAATGTTATCGCTATCTGTTTCGTGTCTACTAGCTAATCCATTCCTTTGCCTTAGTTGTGACTTCTCTTTTTTATTTTTGCAGTAAACGATGTAGACGTGGTTTGCGATATGCAAGCCTGAACAATGAAAAACATTGCTTCTTCTAGCCAAAGGTAAGCTGCTGACTCGATGAAGGAGGGTATCACTATCCCATATTGTGATGACTCTCAAGAGAGCGAAGATGTGAGTAATGGTCCCAAGTAGCGTGCCACTCTTACCAATCAATACTCCAAAGATAACGAGGTCGCCAAAGAATAAGCCCTCAATAACATAGCAAAAGAAAAGTTGCATATAGCTGAACGGGGATGAAAGGGTTCCTATCTTTGATGCGAGTATCCCCGACCCCCCCCCCCCCCCCAAGGATCCTACGAGTGAGTTGAACACTAGGGGTAACAGGTGGACGCATTTGGCCAAGAGAAAAGATACCAAATATGTTGATCGTCCAGTCAAACGTGCTCGATAAATGTTCAGTATGTCATTTCCTCTAATGAAGAGGTGGATGGCACGGTTGGGAGCGAAAGTAGACTGTTTGAGCCCGTTCTTACTATAGTTTCACTGGAAGAAATTGTTGCTATAGACGTATTTGCTGAGGAAGCCATTGTTGCGTATTTACCTACACACCCGGTAAAGGCTAGCAAGTGTGGTGTCCCAGCTTCCACTGTTTTATCGAATCCTTCTATTCCCACAACTTCTATTCTTGCAGCTTCGATCCCGAAAGATTTGGGTGAAGACCCTCCCACCCCTTCTATCAAAATTGGTGGAGCGTATGGATATGTTTCTTCACCAGATATCTCCGCTTTCGCGATTCTGTCGAACATAATTAGCGGGACATATATATTTGACAAGGCTGGGAACATGTAAAGAACAAGTCATCCGACAAAAAGATGAAATTCTTTTTCAATTGCCATTCATTGGTAGGTTCATGTTTTATTGATCATATCATCTCCCTTATTTTCCTCTTTTTTCAACAACATCCTCGTATTATGTTCAGATGATGTCAGAAATGGCGGACAATTACAGACAGAGGAATGCTGTGGCCGCAGAAAATAGACGTCTCTGAAATCAGTTTTCGCATTATGGCTGAGAAATTCTCCTTTGAGGAATCCTACTCTTAACAACTCTTTCAGATGAGGGAAACCGCCAATAGGTCTTTAATAGCTCAACTGATCGCTGAAGAGAAATTGTCGAAAGCTGAATATGAGATTCGGACACGGAGAGATCAATTATCCTTGAGTCAGGATTTTCTTGCCGCTTGCATTGAGGGGGAGAGGATAGTTGAGGAGTCTAGAGCGAATTTCGAGCGCTAGTTGAATGATCTGTGTAACTAACAAGTTTCTGAAGACGCCATTTTTGAAGAATTGAAAGCTAAGCTGGAAGCCTAGGCCGTGGATCGTTTTAAAAGGTCTCCCGCATACGATGCTCTTCTTTTGCGTGAGTCTGAATGTGTCATGAGGTAATTAAAGAACCTTTTTGCAATGAAAGGGCATTCGACTGAAAGAGCATTGAAGCGCTTCGACAAATCTCTTTAACTTCATATGGATAGAGCAGTTGGCTCAATCAACAAGCAAGAGAAGTTGTGGCGAGCTCATTGTTGTTATTCGAGGACTGACCCTGCAGCTTGAGATTCCTTCCAAATGGGCTTTCAACACTTACTACTCCAGTAAGAAGGGTAGAACTACTAGTATCGAAGAAGAACCGGACTTAGGCCCTGTTACTGGTAGAGATTACAGTCCCTGGATGCTTGAAGGGGATGAGGAGATTGACTGGCCGTCTGAAGATGATGAAATGTAAATTGAAGAAGAGGGAGGCATTAGAAGCGTCACTCATGTAGCGGACGCCTGAATGCTAGCTTATAGTATGCCTTTTTTTGTTGTTATTAGGGCTTGATCCAATTTTGTAAATGCACATTTTAATACTAAATGTTCTCTTTCAGAACGTCTATTTTGTTCAACTATCCTGGTTGATATTCTAGTTTCAATGGTCTTTTGCTTGCTGATGTTTGTTTACCCATCATCTTTATTTATTTATTTTATATTTATTGTTTGTCGAGACGTATTCCGACCATACCCCAAATCCCTGAGGAAATTATTAGAACGTCTCCCTTTTTGCTTTCAGGCCTTTGCTCAGATTGTTAGTCCTTGTCCCTCACAGTTCTTCTATGGGCCATGACCCTGATCGCTATCCCCGAATATTTCAAGAGGCTGGACTAGACCTGGCACGGTTTCGGTTTCGGTTCCGAACCGACAGTTAAGGTTTTGTGGAACCAACGGTTCTAAACCTTGCTTTTTTTTTTCCCTTTATTAATAAAAAAGAAAAATAGACTTGTAAGTTGTAACTGTAAATAAAATAAAATATATAAATGACAAATTACAAAATAAAATAAAATAAAATTCATTAGGTTGGTTCACCCCAAAATAAAATAAAATAAACAAATGAAAAATTACAAAATTAAATTAAAATAAAACTAAACAAAATCACAAATGACAAATTATATTTCATTGGGTATATGAGAATTGGGTCACCCGAAATTCAAAAATAACATAAAATAAATAAATGACAAATTCCAAAATTAAATTAAAATAAAACTAAAAAAAAAAAAATGTAAATTAGCCTTGCACTTAATTTTTACCATAATTAAGTTGCTTACGTATCCTCTTAGGGGGTTTAGAGGAATCAAAGGCCACGTAGTTCTTTTACTTTTTATTGCAGGTTTGGTGATGACGTGGACTAATTGTTGTCGTGATGACGTGATCCTCATCTGCAGATCTGCTATTCCGGCTCCGATGCTCCATTTTCAGGTTCGTCATCTTTGAAGAAATCGTTTGTTGCCTCTTGCTCGATTTCTTGTTATCTATATTGCGCATTCATTCAGTCATCTACACAAACCTGTATCTGTAGTGCTTTCAGAGTTAAGCACGAACGCTTTTTATCCAGGATATTCCCCTCGGCGCTAAACTCTTGTTCCACTGCTATTGTAAAAACTGGTGTTGAAAAAATATTTTTGGCTATCATAGTCATGAATTAATAGTACCTTCCGTACTCTTACCAATATTGTAAGATATCAAATTTTTTCCTGGCCGTATCTTCTATAAACTCAAAAGAAGTATTTAGATAAGATTCAAGCTCAGAATACTTGTCGGAGCCTGATGAAGAAGAACATCTAGGATTTTTTTTTTTTTTTTTTTTGATAACAGATTATATGCTAAATTCATAAATTCAGAGGATGATTGACAAACGACGATTCACGCCGTCAGTAAACCGTCCATCAAAACTATTTGTAAAACCCTCACAAGCCCTAATTAGCTTTCAAAACACAAGTGCAATGGTAAGTGGGGTGTCGTCCACATGGACACGGGACTAGCAAGAACCAGCTAATGCTAGAGTAGCATTCATGTAATTAATAGTAAGTAAATGAGGATGTTGTAAAATGTGACTCAACACAATAATAAATCTAAACTAACAATGCAACCTAGATAAAAGGGAAATGGAGTGAAAGATATATAGATGATGGAAACTAAGGAGTTAACGGATTCGAAAGTAAATACCAGGCAATGCAACAAACTCGTAAATAAGCACGTCTATTCAAAGGTAACAGACCTAGGATGTATAGAGTCGGTTATTTATCCCTGTAAAGTGATCAACCTAGGATGTATAGTGAGGACCACCTATTAGGGACTAATCCATTATGAACCACCAACCTAGGATATATAGTGTTGGTTGTTCATACGGAGTCTGGAAATGAAGTCCATCTACCTATTAGAGATTCATTTGATTACAAATTAGCCAACCTAGGATGTATAGTGTTGACTTCTAATTCTCTCACGAGTACCGACCTAGGATGTATAGTGCCGGAAACCCGTTCGAGGTTAGATTGAGACCGCGGTTTAAGAATCGGAGTTCATGACATTCCGTCTATTCATTTGAGCAAGGTACAATTAAACATCATGTATATCTAGATGCAATACTCATACATAAACCAAAGAGAACTTGCCAAGATCATGTATCTCAACAAACAATCAATGAAAACCATTAAAGAGCAAGAATAGAACAATGAAAGGTAGATATGAATATATATAGAACCAAGTTTATGTACAAGCCCAATATTTAACTAACTACTCCATCAACCTCTTAGAGAGGATTTAGCTACTCATTACAACCAAGAAAACAAGAGAATGGAAAGAGGAAGAACCCTTGGAGATCATCTCCTTCCTTGAAGTTGCTTCAATCTCCTATTTTCCTTGAAGTTGCTTCAATCTCCTATTTTCCTTGAAGTTGCTTCAATCTCCTATTTTCCTTGAAGTTGAGTAGAGAATGTAAGTAAGAGTGTTTCTAGATCTAGGTTATCTTTAGAACTAAGTAAAAAGCTTTCTAAAACGAATCTATAACATTATATTTATACTGCATACAAAAATAGGTCACTTAAACTTCAAAATGAGATCTAGCGCGTGTGGAGTGTAGTTGGATTACCCGCAATATAATGATTAGGTGTAGATTCAGCTCTCTGGATTGTGCTACAGTACAGGTGGAGTGCGGTTGAATGGCTCGCACTTGAACCGCACTTTAACGTCAGGTGTGATTTCCACTTCTCTGCTTCAGCTCAGAGTGCGGGTGGAGTGCGGTTGAATCACCCGCACTTGACCCGCACTTTAGTGTCAGGTATGAAATCATCTTCTCTGGAATTGGCAACAGTGCTGGTGGAGTGCGGTTGGATGACCCGCACTGTACCAGCACTTTAATGTCAGGTGCAAAATAACTTCTCTGGAATTGGCAACAGTGCGGGTGGACTGCAGTTGGATGACCCGTACTGTACCCGCACTTTTACTCTTCTTCAATCATCAGGTCCCGGTTGTGGTAGAATTGCGGTTGGAGTGTGGTTGCGACCCACACTGGAACCACACTGTAAGGCTGTTGATGATCTTTTGCCTTTCTTTTTGCCACTTTTTTGTCGGAATCACCGTAACTCGCTTCCAAACCCATCAATGTATCATTTCCTACAATTACGCACATAACAACTATTAGAGACATCAAAACGCACGAAAATGGAACAAAGGATAGGGAAATGAGTGCTTACATATACAATATATTCGGCATGATCAATGATGGAGACTGAGATGCAGTTTGTGTTCGTGTAACATCTAAGTGTAGGGAAAAATAAACAAATAAAAGTGTTACACGCAGCGGAAGCGATACTAAAGACGATTTAGTGACTTTTAAAATTTTTCCTTTATGAACCTTAAACCCTTTTAATCAATAAACATACATATATATCAACAAAAGTAAATTACCTCTTGTCGCGTGATCCGATTGACTTACGTCGATGGTAATCCGCAAGACCTTCAATCCGAGCACGAACGTGGATCACCTAGGAGCGTGGTCTCCCTTTCCTTTGAATTGCAAACCTGTGAATGGACCAAACAAATACTTTCTTTTCTTTGTTAGTCACAAAACAAGAACTAGTCATGTGAGAACACAAGTCAAAATAGTCTAGTTATACAAACTGAATTAAAACCTAGAGCATGTGAAAAACACCTAACACATGTGGCTCCTAGTTTCATTCACAAATCTAATACTTGAATAAATCATATTCATGAAGCACATATTCAAGATATTAAAACATACACCAAAAAAAAAAATGCTAGAATCACAAAATGTATTCAATAGATATTCTAGCCAAATATTTAGAGCAAGGATAAAATGATAAATCCATTAAATACTAGATAGCTCTAAGAACAAATATACATGTACTAATCCTAGATTTGTTCGATCAAGGATCAAAGCATATTTCAAGGTTATTGATCAAAAAATAAATCAATAAATCACAAATAATCCTAGGTATCAAACTAATCACAATACAACATTCAAACGTGTGAGATACTAGAATCATAGAAAACTAGTTCACATTTGTCTCTAATTAGACTTGATCAAGTTTGATTATGAAGTTATCTTTCTCAATAGCATTCATTATACTAACACATACATATATAAAAAGAAACCCTAAGGTAATTGAAAGTTTTAAGAGAAGAAAACACATAGATAAGTCAAATGCCTAAGAATCACGAGCTGGTTCGGTTTTGTAGGTAGAATCATTGGAAAACTAAATCAAACAGATAAAAACTCTCTTGGAAAAGGTAGAGGACTTGATTACAAAGATTCTCCAACTTGAATCACTCAATTCAAAGTCCGAAAGAGAAATTTATGGTGTTTGGAAGGTGAGAAAGATTATAGAGAAAATTATGCACTTAATGTTTTCAAACTTTTCTTCTTGAAATGAATGGGAGGGAAATGAGAAACTTAAAAGAGATGAAAGAGAGGGAAAAAGGCAACAAATCAAAGCGTGACACCTCAGCTGCCCGTGAGGGGTACGTGAGCCTCACAGGGCAGAGAGGTGTGTGGGCCGTGAGGCTCACGGCCTTCTCACATGCCTCTCCAAGCTTGGCTGTTGGCCAATGCATGCTTCCCTCGTGTTCCTCTCGCATTCTTCAACCATATTTAGGTATCCAAATTCCGAATTCGAATCCATTTTTGGATTATGAATTCTGACTCCCTTACACATAAGGAAGACTATAGAACTTTGCAAAATGGTTGTGAATTCAACTCGATACATGACAACGAAGACAACACAACGTATGAGAATGTAAAGTAGCATAGCTTCCTAGTTTGGACTCGAAACCTAATGAGTGAGTAACTGAAATGACCAGGACTCAATAAGGAACCAAATGAGATCTTGCTCAGGTCCAAAAACAATAAAACTAAAACAAATAAACACCAAATCACTCATGTATGCTATTTCCTAGATATAGTCTTAGAACATGCAAATAACAAAGATTATCAAATTAAAACTAATGTATGTGCATACATTACCAAGTGTGTGAAAATTTTATACCAATGGTGTCCAATTATACAAGGACACAAATGAATGCCATGTGTGTGTGTGCCTATGCCTTGTAAGAGGAAAGATGTCTATTATACATTTGATGAGCAATGTAGCTCATTTCCTCTAAAAGACACCATTTTGCATGAAAATTTGCCAAGTACTCCTTGAAGCTTCAATCATCATCAATCTAAGACAACTAAACATTACAAGAGAAACAACATTTTGATATGGAATTCATGCCAACACAAACTAATATCCTAACAATCACCCCTTTTGGAAAATTCCATGTCAAAACCCATATACATATACTAAAACAATTGCAAGGAACATTTGTCATAATTAGTTACATATTTCTAGATAAATTTTCAACCTCAAGTCTTGAACTTCATCTTGGTCTTCTATTGATATCACCTAAAATCAACTTGAAAGTACAAGAATATCCAAGAGACAACACATATGGCAATGTGCATTCTTTGGCAAGAAAATAAAACATTAAAGTTCAAATGGATCATGTATGCTCCCCTTTAATACATGCTATCAAACAAAATATTCTAGCCAAGATCAACAAAAAATATTACATGCCATAAAGTTTAACTTGATACCAAAAACACCAACAAAAAAAAAATGAGAATAAGCAAGCTATAAACTATCATATTTCTCCCCATATATCTCCCCCGTTTTGACATGATATGAAGCCAAAAGGAAAGAATAAGAAAAACATACCTCAAGACCATTTCTAGCCCCTAGTGCCACCAAGGAAAGTTGTGCGATTAGATGATCTCAT
This sequence comes from Acer negundo, assembly GCA_035582765.1. Taxonomy (NCBI): domain Eukaryota; kingdom Viridiplantae; phylum Streptophyta; class Magnoliopsida; order Sapindales; family Sapindaceae; genus Acer; species Acer negundo. The sequence continues at coordinate 18,809,912 of CM069241.1, read as the reverse complement.
ATAATGCTTTGGAGTAGATGCTTTGCTTTCTAATTCTTTGATCTTCACATCCTGTAGCACTACCTTAGCATTGAGTTATTCAATCTTCCTTTGTGACTCCTCAATCAACCTTTTTGACTTGACAACCTCATTCTTCAATTGCATAGCCCAATTTGGAAGAATGGTTATGCTAGATACAAGGCTTGAATTATGAGATTCACCAAAGAGCCTAAAAGTATCACAAGACTTTCCCTTTTCCTTATATGACATGGTAGCCATACGTTTGTCACTGAAATTCTCTAAAGGAGGTAGTAGCACATCATCATCTTGTTTCTTCACACCTTTAGCTAAACACAAATGAGAACTAAACCTAGGAAATGCCAACTTTTTGTCCAAATGAGTTGAACAAGCCGCAATATTAATATGTTCTATAAGGGTTTCACAAAGGTTTATGGGTTTGTTAGTCACTAAAGCATATACAATCTTGATCTTCTCTTTGTTTAGTTTGGTAGCATTAGAAGATCCAACAAGATTGGCACATACAAAGAGATGCCAAAAGGCACCAACCTTAGTCAACTCATTTTACCTAATAAAGGCTCACTTTCCCTACTCAAAATCATCATTGTCACAAAGAGATCTACCCATCTCAATGAGGTTCTCCAAGACATCAACATCAAGGAAATCAAACTCAAAATCATCGGGCAATTCCGGGAGGTATTTTGAAAATTAAGATCAATTATTCAGTCAAATGTCAGAAGAGATTGGAGATATTTTTATGCAAAGGTTTTCCTTAAAACTGTATCTTTTGGTAGTGAAATAAATTTTTTTGTCCATGTTGGATTCTTTGATTTTTCAATATGAATCCAACTGTATAAAGAACATAAAATTCCAGACGGTATTTTGAAAGTTATGATCAGTTATTCAGTCAAAGGTCAAAAGGGATTGGAGATATTTTTGTGCAAACGTTTTCCTTAAAACTGTATTTTTTGGCAATGAAATAAATTTTTTTGTCTACATTGGATTCTTTGATTTTTTGATATGAATCCAACAATATAAACAACGTAAAATTATGGGAGGTATTTTGAAAGTTATGATCAATTATTCAGTCAAAGGTCCGAAGCGATTCGTGAATCCGTGAGTGAGCTGTTTTCATCACTCATTTTCATACAATTCCAAATCGATTTTTGGAATAATTGAAAAGTGTTTGTTTGCATGTCTATTTTTTTGTATTAAAATTTGAGCAAATAACATTGAGTATTTTTAGAGATACGCACTTTAATATGGACATAGGTCATATTTGCATTGTAGAATTTTGTTTTTGAATCCACATTGGTTTTTATAAAAACCGATGTCTAAATGCTTTTTTAATATCGGTTTTTATATAAACCGATTTCTTTGGAATGCAAAATTTAAGACATCGGTTTTTATAAAAACCGATGTCTAAACTTTTTTTTTTTTAATATTGGTTTTCCTAAAAACCGATGTCTTTTGAAAATCCAATATCTAAGACATCGGTTTTTATAAAAACTGATTTCTAAATTTTTTTAAAAATCGGTTACATAAAAACCGATTTAAACAAGTGATTTCTTTTAACAATTTTGTAGTAGTATATATTGGAAATAAAATAAATTGGAAATAAAATTAATTGCAATTAAAATTAATTGCAAATAAAACAATTGCAAAATGAAATAAATATTAAAAACCTTGGAAACTTGGAGAGTTGGAGAGTGTTGGAGAATTGAGAGAGAAATTAGAATTAGTGAGAATTGAAAGGAAAATGGTGTGAAGAGAAATGACCCGGGGGGTGGGGGTGTGCTATTTATAAATAAGGAAAAGAAGAAGAAGAAGAAGAAAAATACATCAGCATGCCGTTGGGTCTAACAGTAGGCTGATGTCAACTGGCTGTTGGACCTCAAACAGTCAACCCAAAAAAAGAAAAAAGATTAAAAAACACCTGGAACCACCTTTTCTAACCGGAAATGGAACCGGAACCGGAACCGTCGATTCTAGTCCAGTTCGAACTGACCGGTTCCATAAACTTAGAACCGTAACTGGAATTGGCCTCCCCCGGTTTCGCTTCCGGTTCTGGTTTCTTAATCGGTGTTCCGGTTCCCATTTTGATTTTTTCGGTGTTCCACTTAATCGGTTTGTGAGAGAATTTTCCTTTAAGCATAGATAGATTTAAGATAGTAGAGATGGCTTAGATTGATATTTTCTTAGTCAAGCTTTTCCACTTTTTAGCAGGGAAGTGTCAGATTGGTATTTTCACAACACTTCCCTCCCATTCAAATTAGCTTGTTTAATCACCTAAATATGAGTATCTCCACTCAAATTGAGAGTTGATATTTCTACCCAATCTAAGAAGATCTTTAATCCCAACTTGATTTCAGAGTTGGTATTTCTACTCAAATCAAAAGAAGATCAATGCAAATTAAAACATCAAATTAATTTAACAATCAAACAATGAGTTGAGAGTTGGTATTTCTACCTAATCCAAAGAGATAATCAAATACATTTGAGATCAATGAATGAAACTAATTAATCAAATACTTCAATAAGTGGTGTTTATCCATAATTCATGTGTGATTACATCAACTACCATAAAGGAGGACTACCTACTCATGTCTATTATAATAAATAAACTAAGAGAAAAGATTGAGAGAAAACTCATATGTAGAATCCTCCTTCCTTGAGACTTCTTTCCAATCTCCTAGCTTGCTATGTTGAGTAGACACAGGAAATGATGTAGAAAAGGTTTGGATGTGGAGGAAAAGAATCTAGATCTAAGGTTATAGGTTAGAAGTGGAGAAGGGAAGAAATTTTCATGCTAGAAAAGGTGAGGGAAATGTCTAAGTGTAAAAGTCTATCTTTGAAAATCAGAAGAAGATATATTTATACTATTCCCGAAAGTAGGTCTGAAAATGCTGATTTGGAAACTTTTGGGCTTGCAGTGTATGGGTAGGGTACCTACGCAGTAGGTATGATCTATGGAAAAAATGGAAATTCTTCTCCGGTGCGCTTGTATGGACCAGCGCACTACCAACTATCTGGGCACTCTTAGATTTTGGGTCTCCTGGTTTGCTGGTAGGTTTGTTGGTGTGGACTGGCGAAGATTTAAGGAAGGAATGCATTGGTAGTAGGGATGACAATTTGACCCGCACCAGCAGGCACCTGCCCGAACTCGACCCTGTAAGGTTAGGTTTGGGTGGTGAATTTACGACCCGCCAACCCGTATAAATAAAAACCCAATGGATTCAAGTGTGGTTATGGGTTGGAAAAACGAACCCACGGGTGAACCCGCGAACCCACATGAATAAAATACCTTGTATGTGATACCATCGTTTTGAGTAAAAAAAAAAAAAAAAATTGAAGCACTGAAACCCTAAATATTTTCCTTAAACTTTTCATTCTACCGTTACTTGACTCACTTCTTTTGCCAAACTTCAACTTCATCGCAAATCACCAGCAACTTTAACTTTAACCAAAAAGTAACCGAATCACTCGTCCATCGTCTGTTGTCACCTCATCTCTGACCCCGTCCCCGACCGTTTCGCTTCATCATCTTTTCAGCACTACTCTCTCTCTCTTTCTTTGCTATGAATTTGTTTTTCTTGACTACTGAAATTTGTCATTTTTATTTCTTTAAATTATGTTTGTTTGTTTATGGATTTGTGGGTGTGTTGTAGTTTTTCTGGATTCAGGTTGTTGCTCTAGCTTTAGTATTTTTTTCTGTTAGTTTGGACATGGGTTTCATGGTACTGTTTGTGTTTCGGCTTGTGATCTATGGTTGTTGTTCTTAGTTTGGCCTTTTGGTGGTTCTTTCATAAAATTTCCTCAAACCACAAACTGACGTGTTTCTCTCTTTCTCTTATTCTTTTTCTTATCAAAAAAATCAAATTCAGTTGTTGAGGCATTCAATTTAATACTGCTTTTGTTAATTTTCGTGTTTTAGTAATGACCAAAGTTATATTTTGCGGGTTGATGGGTGTGACCGGCGAACCCTTATAAAACCAGCGAGTGAAACCCGAACCCGAACCCGAACCCGTTTATTTTCACGGGTTCGCGGGGGGGGGGGGGGCGTAGGTGAGAAAAATTTTTGCTGGTCCAGGTTTGGATTTTGCAAAACCTGCCCCGAACCCAACCTATTGCCATCCCTAGCTGGTAGTGCGCGGGTATGCTAACCAACGTAGTACTTGAGCACTGAAGCTTGCTTTCTTGTTTTCTGGCTTGTTTTGCACCTGAAATTCCCAGTTTCCAACTCCAACACCTGAATTACATCAATTGCCTACAATTACTACAAAAGAGATTATTAGACACGGAAAACACTCAAAAACGAGACAAATGTCACAGAATTGAGGGCCAAAATATAGCACAATTTTGGCATGATCAACTGCTAAAAATACTTACAAGGTTATACTAAACAACCTAGAGGGGGGTGAATAGGTTCACACTAGTTTTTAAACTCTTTTGTGACTTATGTCAAAACCTTGGTAAACATACAAATTAACTTTTCACATGATTGTTATGAGAAAACAATTAACACATGTATGCTCAATTCATCAGCCTTAGTCTACAAAACATATACCAAGAAACAATGTATCTCATATACAAGTACATTCAATGAAGAGCAAATTCCACAAGTTTTACATTGAATATTACAATGTAATTACACCAAGCAGAACTATACAACTTGATATATAATATTACAAGATACAAATGTTCAAACACTTACAACATACAAGAGCAAGTGTTGATTCAACCAAGCTAACTTGATTATTCAACTATACTCCATAAAGCCTTTTGTTTTGTTTTGTTTTAGGCTTGGATCAAAGATTTTTTTTTTTTTTTTTTAAATGATTCTTTTCAACACTTCTTTGATTTTTCTAACACAAACATATACGTTTCATGATGACTTTCACTCATCACAATGACGTAGCCCTTTCCTATATTGGGCGGCTGCACAACTAAGGTGTATAGCCCTTTCCATGAAGGTGCTCGTTGAGTTCTATGTTGATGAAGCAAATGGATACCAACCATAGGTCATCTTTAAACATACTAGTCCTAGGACTTCAAGGTGTATCCAAAACTTATATCAATCAAACTCAACTTACTCAACCAGACATACAAGAGAAGCAAAGTGCATTTTTTGAAACCAAGTTTTAAGACTTAAAAGCACATGATCAAAAAGCAAGTAAATAGAATTACTTAAGATCTCTACTTTTCAATAGAGTAGCTTTCAAAGAATATAAAGCTCACATTTTTTAAAACATGCCACTCAACAATCATGCAAACAATAACACATATCATGATTAAGTTCAATGTGAACAATCATTACCAAATAATTTTAAATAAGCAAATGTCAAGAAGGACCATATAAACACTATATTAGTTCTCTAATATGACATGCTTCATGAAGTGGTATAAACAATGAGTTGATAGATGAAAATTAAGAAAGCAAGCAATATTATATAGAGATACCTTCGTAAGCTATTTTCATCAAATGCAAGGCCTTCACCCGTTTTAGGAGTCCTCTTGGCTTGTTTGTTCTCATAACAACAACTTATATGTGTGTCAATTCCAAGAGACTAAAGACTATGAATTTCTACTCAAACAACAAAAAATAGACTTTCTCCAAAAGTCTTAAAATGATTGTCACCATATAGATTTCATAAAAACAACTTCTCAAAAGTTAATTAACGGATTTAGACTATCATAGTGAGATAGCTAAGTTCATGACAACGTTATAGAGAAACAAAGCTAGCTAGCTAAGTTACTCAAAACTAGACACTAATCTTAAAGCTAACTTACATGTGCAACTGACACTGACGGTAAGAGCACTCACCCTTGAACAATTTAGTCTTGGGTGCACCAACACATATAAACCATCATGATCATTTCTCATGGCAATATTATATCTAGAAGATAATCATCAACTATCTTCTCTATAAAGATATTCTCATGTTATACACGACATTATTGCCATTAACAAGGATATTATCAAGATAATGCATATGATCATGTGAAACACTCATTTTCACCCAAATCTTCATGACAATTTTCCTAACATGATTATCATTAACACGCACAAAATCCAAAGTGTTATCATGCAAGAAACATTCATAGAAGATTTCCTCATCTCACTAGCATGCATCTCATTCCCTAGTTTGCATCATCTAATATACTTTTGGCATCTAGATTTAGTATGCACTACAACATTTCAAAAATGGCAAATCGGAATACATATGAAGATGATACTATTTAGGTGAGAGTGTACCGACGGTGAAGGCTTTTTACTCTTTTTGATTTTGCACTTGACATTAGAAGATTGGCCTTTGAAATCCTTTTGTTCCTTAGTAACTTGCCTTTAGTTGTAGGAGACTCAACTTGCTCAACTACAAAGCCTATGTCACTTGAATCTTCATGAAGTTTACCAAGCTCTTTGGTCTTCATGATTGCCAACTCATTTTTCTTGCCTTTAATCGTTTCCTTCAAGAAAAATAAATTATTAGCAAAATCACTCAATAAACAATCTAACTTAAGATCATCTTCAACCGTCTTCTTCTCTAGACATTTGGTCACTTCATCCTTCACTTCAACTTCTTCATCTCTTTCCTTCTCAAGAGTTTGAACTCTTGTCATCAAGGTGAAGTTGGTGATCTTTGATTTGCAATCCACTTCATTGAGTTGCAAGGTCAAGTGATCATGTCTAGAATGATCATCCTTCGAGAAAACTTCTTCTTCTTTGCTTTTGTTACTAACATTATTTTCAAGCTTATCAAAAAAATTGTTAGTAGACAAATGAAATATAAAACAAGAAGAACTTTTTTCACAAATAGCTTGGAATCTATTCCATGCCTCTTTTGCCATATTTGAATCTTTATTAAGAGAAAAGTGTTTCAAAATTTACACCACTATGAATGGCAAAAAAATCTAAAAATTTCAACTTCTCAAAAAATAAACTTCATTCATACTTTATGAACATATTAGTTTGGAGAAACTACTCCATCAAATAAAAAACATGGAGAAGAGAAACTACTGCGTCAAATATAAAACTCGGAGAAGAGAAACCTTTCTTGACAATCCAACCAAGCTTGCTCATCCCTAGACTTAGTGAAGTCTTTCATGAGCATTTTCAACAAAACAAGCTTGCTCATCCCTAGACTTAGTGAAGTCTTTCATGAGCATTTTCAACAAAACAAGCATTTTCTCAATACATAAAAGAGGACAAGCATAACATACAATTATAGACAAAAGATTGTTATCCTAGTAAATAACCTTATAGATCCCGAATCACATTAATTACTTTAAGTGACCTACTCTAATACCAATTGAAAATACCTAAAAGGTTATACTAAACAACCTATGGGGGGTAAATAGGTTGACACACTAGTTTTAAAAACTCTTTCATGACTTATGTCAAAACCTTGGTGAGTATACAAATTAACCTTTAACATGATTGTTATGAAAAAAAAAAAAAACAATTAATACATGTACGCTCAATTCACCACCCTTAGTCTACAAAACATATACCAAGAAACAATGTATCTCATATACAAGTATATTCAATGAAAAGCAAATTCCACAAGTTGTACTTTGAATATTACAATGTAATTACACCAAGCAGAACTATACAACTTGATATAGAATATTACAAGATACAATGTTCAAACACTTATAACATAAAAGAGACAAGTGTTGATTCAACTAATAATATGTGCATCTCTTTCTTTACCAATAACTTGTTTACATGGATGTGGGGAAATGAAAATCTTAAACAAGTTATATTAATCATACACACAAATATAAAGAGATAGAGATAGAGATAGTGATAGAGATAAAGACATTTGACACATTGATTTTTACGTGGTAAACCTTCGAAGAGGAAACATCCACGAGTTGAATCTACAACCACTAGCAAGCAATCCACTATGACGAAAATGACTTACACACTCAAGGCTATCAACTTATAAGGTTCCCATTTATTGATTGGTTTATTTCGTGGACAAACCACACATTGGGGTTGATGTAAGGGTAGCAAAGGTGATAGGTGATCAAGTTCAAAGGCCCTCTCAAAACCTCAAGAGTGACAAGCACTTCAAAGGTATATCTCTAGTGCTTATTTTTCTTTGAAGAGATTTAGTTGCACACACTCACTTGCCATGATTGCATACATGTTCATTACTATTGTGCATTCTCTTCACTTCCACACTAGCATTTCTTTGTTCTTGTGTGTGTGGATGTCTATTTAAATTCTCCAAATGCACCTTTTTTATGTGGTCACTGGCCGCAAAACAAGGCACATAATTAAAGTGTCAAAATACCTGACACTTCTGCGCCCTTGTGTTATGTGGCCACGGACCGCACAACAAGGCGCATAATTAAATTGTCAAAATACCTGACACTTCTGCGCTCTTGGGTTATATGGTTAGGAGCCGCATAACAAAGGCACATAAAAGGGACTAGTGTTAGGATTATGCTCAATAGCAATAGTGTAATGTTGTAATTAACAATCTTTTTCATATTAATAAAGAGATTTCTGGTTTAACAAATCGTATAGCATTTATAGTTTATATTATAATTGTCAAAGTAAATAATCATAAGGTCTAAAGACTATGGGAAAAGAAGAATTGTTCGTACATCTGGATATGTATGTGGTAGACACAATTCTTTAGTTAGTCTTGAATAATGTTCACAACTTAAGTTAAAGGTTGGGCACCTTTATCTTGTTAAAGTTGTAGAATTCTTTTGCTAGCATTTGAGTGGGATCAAATGAGATATGATGAGTCTAAAATCATCGGAGTGTCTTCGAGCAAAAGGATCTAGTGCACTGGGTGCATTGAACTGGATCACAATGAAAAGCTTTATCTAGAACCGTCAATAGATAATAGTCTTTTCATTATCAGGACAATCGGAGAGTCTATCTTAATCCTGAGATAAATGATGGACTTATGGTTGCAAGTGATATCATTTGAGTTATCAATGAGTACGATTATATCGCATAGTCTATCCTCGATAGTTTGGTGATATTCATTTGTTAATCGATAGAGGACTTCATTTATAGATATGGACATCGTGGCTCCATTTAATTAAATGAGAGTATAATATCATCATATGGATGTTTTGAGGTAATTGGATATTAAATCTCAACGTTGAGTTTTCGATAGTGTCTATTGAAAACATGGCTTCTGGACAAGTCAAAATATCCAAGTTCAAAACGTGGTCATATGAGTAAATATGGTAACTTGGAGAGTTATAGGCGGTCTATGAACTCTTGGCGATTACTGATATTAATCACGAGGATACACTATCTCCAATATGATTGTCTAGGGTATGAATGAGGAGCATCTTCCTTTTCTATCTTTATTTAAGAGTTCAGTTTTAGCTCTTTAGTGGAATGAGTTAAAATTAATGGATCGGACCTAAGTGAATCATTTGTTGATTGTGATTAGGTTATGTCTATTGAAGCTTAAATTTAGATGGCCCGCCAAGATCCCCAATCCACACGGACTTGCATGGATCACTTGATATATTCTACCGGACCAATTTAAGGGTCCATCTAGAATTGCATTTAATATATTAAGAATATAATTTGCACATTATTTTAGTAATGGGCTGCTCAATTATATTAATATATTAATGAAAGACATGTGGGCTTGTTTCTTTTAGTAAGAATGGGTCTGGTTCACATGTGGGCTTTTTATTTAAAGTCCAATGGATTAAATGAAATAAGAAAATAATGTTAGGCCCAATCTTAATCAAGTGGGGCGGCAAGGTTAAAATTTTAACCTAAAATATTATTTTGTTTCATTTGTTTTAATTAAATAAGAATTAATTAATTTATTGATTAATTGTTTAATTAAAGAAACAAATCTTTCCTAAACGTAAAAGACTTGTTTGACAAGGAAATAAATAAATTAGTTTTATTTATTTAATCAAATAAGGAGTCTTTTTATTTAGTCAAAATAAAAGAATAAAAATCAAGGAGTTCGATTAGGGTTTGAAGTCTATTAAGTTGAAAAGAATTAGGGTTGAATTTAAGTCACCCTATATAAGTGACATATAGAATTCGGCCAACCCTAATCTTAGACTACATAGAATTCGGCAACCCTAAAGGAAAAAGAAGAAAAAATTCGGCCAACCTATATATGTGTTCTTATAGGGTTCGGCCACCACAATCTATGGTGCTTGAGTTTTTTATTTCTTTCTTCTTCTTCTTAATTCCAAGAGAGAGTTTTTATTCTAAAAAGACAAAAGAGAGTGTGAAATTATTCTTTGATAGTATACTATTGCTTAATCATCAATAAGCTTGTGTATACGATATCGATCTAGGTTCACGCGAGTTTCGATCATTAGATTGAGAACTCAAAAGTGACCGGAATAATTTTTGACATTCTTTTGATTGTTTTGTGACTAACAAAGAAAAGAAAGTTTTTTGTTTGGTCCATTCACAGGTTTGCAATTCAAAGAAAAGGGAGACCACGCTCCTAGGTGATCCACGTTCGTGCTCGGATTGAAGGTCTTGCGGATTACCATCGACGTAAGTCAATCGGATCATGCGACAAAAGGTAATTTACTTTTGTTAACATATATGCATGTTTATTGATTAAAAGGGTTTAAGGTTCATAAAGGAAAATTTTTAAAAGTCACTAAATCGTTTTTAGTATCACTTCCGCTGCGTTTACCACTTTTATTTATTATTTTTCCCTACAACTAGAACTTCAGGTCCAAAAATGCGCCCTCATTGTGCGGGCGACGACTGCACATTCCTCCTGTGAAAATTAGGGCAATTTTATCTTTTCACTCAAACTTTTATGGCCCTCTATAAATACACCACTTTCTCATAGTCTATGTGTGACTCTTTGATTATCAAGAACCCTAAATTTAAAAGAGAGACTTTTGAGAGAAAAAGCAATCAAGATTGCTCATTTAATCACTCAAACCCATTTACATATGCATCAAAACATCATCTAAGCTATTTCTAGCATAGTTAGGATGCTTGCTTGCTTGCATGGGTCTTGCTCAACACACATCACTTGGTATGTTCTTCATTATTATCATACATAATTAGTGTTTTATTTATCAAGGCATCTCTTAGAATTGCTTGCTTGCTCTTAGATTAAATTATAATATTCAAGATAAAGATTGTTATGTTGATATGATTGAGTGTTGTATTGTGATAGTTATCTAGGTTTGCTTAATCTATGATTAGCTAAGCTTTATGACATGTCATTTAGCTATTGATATCTAGGATTGTATTAATTGTTATATCATCATCCTAGATAAGCATATAAGGTTACCTAGCTTTATTTGCATTTTGAATATCATCATATATTCACTTAGGTTGTATTATCTCTTAATTGAGAAGTAAGACTTGTGGCTAAGATTGCTTAGGCCACAAGCAAATTGGACTAGGATCACTTTTAAAGGCCCACGGGGTAGAAGTGGGGGGTTATTGACCGTAGTGTTAGACGAGGTCTACATAGGTTGTTAACTCCATTTCAATTAGTGATTTCGAGGTTCGAGTGTAGCGCACTAAACAGCTCGTGATTTTTTCCCATGAGGGTTTCCACGTAAATATCTTCAATCATTCAAGATTCCACACTTTTATAAACTCCATATATTATTGTGACTAGTTAGGGGTATTTTAGTCAATTTGACTAATAAAGAAAATTGGGTAAAATCAGATAAAATCTGTTCACCCCCCTCTAGATTAACATTATACACACCGTAATTAGTTTCAATTGGTATCAGAGCGGGTTCCTAGATATACTAGGTGATCCTAGCTCATTTTGGAGTGTTTTGCATTTTGTGTGATTTTTGATCATTCGTACATTTGCATTCATTTCATTCGTTCATAAATACTATGAGTGGAAACGGTGGAAATGGTGGTGGAAACGAGGGTGCTTCTAGCACGAGACCTCTTCTACTCATCGATTGAATTCTGCCTCTTAGAAAGGCAAGATGGAGTCATATATTTGCCAAATCCATGATAGGGCATGGATGGCGGTTGAAGACGGCTACATATCACCGATGATAACTCCTACGTGTGGAGGAGAGGTTGTACTCAAGCGTAAGGCGCAATGGAACGCGCAAGAGTTTGAGGCATCAAAATGGAATAGGAAAGCGATGCGTGCCATCCTATGTGCAATGGACGAAAATCAATATAAATTGATTCAAAACACTAGGATAGCTAATGAGGCATGGGACACCCTAGAAGTTGCACATGAGGGAACCGAAGTGGTTAAGGACTCGAAGCTTCAAGTTCTCCAAACTCAATTTGAGATGCTCAAGATGGAGGAGAATAAGTGCTTCAAAGACTTCGAGATCAAGTTGATGGACATAGTCAATCAAAGTCATCAACTTGGTGACCCATACTCGGATAGAAGGATCAAGCAAAAAATTATAAGATCTCTTCCCGAGAGGTTTAAGTCCTAGTTATCGGCTTTAGAGGAGAATAACATTTACAAGGATTTGAAGCCGAGTGAGGTGAATGAGAGACTTCTAGCTTATGAGTCTAGGAAAGGTCCTACCTCCACACCTCTTAAAAAGCAAAAGGGAACTGCTTTAAAAGCCTCCAATGTTGAAAAGGAGGAGAAAGATGACTCAGATGAAGACATGACTTTATTGCTAAGAAGATTCAAGAAGTTTGTCAAGTTCGAGAAGAAGGGTTTTGGATCCAAAGGCCAAGACTTGAAGAAAAAGGCTCTCTTCAAAAAGTTTGAGCCTAGGCAAGAGAAGAGTGAAAAGAAAGGGATCCGATGCTATGAGTGTGGCGGTATAGGACACATTGCACCTAGTTGTAGGAATTTGAAGTACAAGAAGGTAAAAGTAATGGCCGCCACTTGGAGTGGAAGTGATGACTTCAATGAGGGAGATGAGTCTCGGATGACGAAGTTGCTAACTTCATAGCCTTTGCCTCCTCCCCCCCACAAAAGCAAATGAACTAGTGAAGAAGAGGAAGAGAGCCAAATGGAGAATGACTTAAGTGAAAATGACTCTTTATCTAACTCTACAAAAGGAAATGTAGAGAATATGGATGTGCATGACTATATAGTCAAGTGTGAAAGCTCAATGATGAAGAACAAAAGAAAACTAAGGATTTTAGAGGAAGAAAATCTAGAGCTTTCAACACATAATGACCACTTAAGTGAGCCAGTGGAAAGAGCAAAGAAAATTGAAGATAAGCTAAAAGAGGAGTTAGACTTATCTAAGAGGAATGAAGAAGGCTTGAAAGGGAGCTTGTAGAAGCTAAAAAGTCAATGTCTAGGATGACTACTAGCACCGAAAAACTTGACCACATCCTAGGCGTTGGAAAGATTCCTTATGACAAGAGAGGTCTTAGGTTTGAAGATGACAAAAAGACTTTCACTCCTAACAAGACCATATTTTTCAAGTCATTGAGCAACAAAGTGTTGGGAAAAATACCAAAGAAGTACACGCAGCTGAAGCGATACTAAAAATTAGATTTAGTGACTTTTAAAAAAAATTTCCTTTATGAACCTTAAACCCTTTAATTAATTAAACATACATATACAATAACAAAAAGTAGAATACCTTTTGTCGCGTGATCCGATTGACTTACGTCGATGGTAATCCGCAAGATCTTCAATCCTAGAACGAACGTGGATCACCTAGGAGCGTGGTCTCCCTTTTCTTTGAATTGCAAACCTGTGAATGGACCAAACAAACTTTTCTTTTCTTTGTTAGTCACAAAAACAATCAAAAGAATGACTAAGATTATTCCGGTCACTTTTGAGTTCTCAATCTAATGATCGAAACTCGCGTGAACCTAGATCGATATCGTATACACAAGCTTATTGATGAATAAGCAAATAGTATACTATTAAAGAATAATCTAACACTCCTTTTTGTTTTAGTAGAATAAAAAGCTTTCTATGAATTGAGAAGAAGAAGAAATTTGTATCATGAACCCATATCCATTGTGGTGGCCGAATTCTATACTTGTCAATATATAGGTGGCCTAAGTTTGCTTCTTCTTTTCTATTATTATTAGGGTTGCCGAAATCCTAACCTAGAAATAACTAGGGTTGCTGAAATCACATGCCCACCATAGGCTTATGTTGCACCCTAATTTCCATCTAGTTTTTAAGACATCAAACCCTAATCCAACTCATAGATCTTTTATTCTTTTATTTTGACTAAATAAAAAAGACTTCTTATTTGATTAAATAAATAAAACTAATTATTTATTTCCTTATCAAACAAGTCTTTTAATTTTACTTTTAGGAAATATATTTCCTGATTAGAAAAGATTTGTTTCTTTAATTAAACAATTAATTAATAAAATAATTAATTCTTATTTAATTAAAACAATGAAACAAAATAATATATTAGGTTAAACTAACCCTTGCCGCCCCACTTAGAGTAAATGGGCCAAAATATTATTTTCTTATTTCATTTAATCCATTGGACTTTAAATAAAAAGCCCACATGTGAACCAGACCCATTCTTACTAAAAGAAACAAGCCCACATGTCTTTCATTAATATATTAATATAATTGAGCAGCCCATTACTAAAATAATGTGCAAATTATATTCTTAATATATTAAATGCAATTCTAGATGGACCCTTAAATTGGTCCGGTAGAATATATCAAGTGATCCATGCAAGTCCGTGTGGATTGGGGATCTTGGCGGGCCATCTAAATTTAAGCTTCAATAGACATAACCTAATCACAATCAACAAATGATTCACTTAGGTCCGATCCATTAATTTTAACTCATTCAACTAAAGAGCTAAAACTGAACTCTTAAATAAAGATAGAAAAGGAAGATGCTCCTCATTCATATCCTAGACAATCATATTGGAGATAGTGTATCCTTGTGATTAATATCAGTAATCGCCAAGAGTTCATAGACCGCCTATAACTCTCCAAGTTACCATATTTACTCATATGACCACGTTTTGAACTTGGATATTTTGACTTGTCCAGAAGCCATGTTTTCAATAGACACTATCGAAAACTCAACGTTGAGATTTAATATCCAATTACCTCAAAACATCCATATGATGGTATTATACTCTCATTTAATTAAATGGAGCCACGATGTCCATATCTATAAATGAAGTCCTCTATCCATTAACAAATGAATATCACCAAACTATCGAGGATAGACTATGCGATATAATCGTACTCATTGATAACTCAAATGATATCACTTGCAACCATAAGTCCATCATTTATCTCAGGATTAAGATAGACTCTCCGATTGTCCTGATAATGAAAAGACTTATTATCTATTGACGGTTCTAGATAAAGCTTTTCATTGTGATCCAGTTCAATGCACCCAGTGCACTAGATCCTTTTGCTCGAAGACACTCCGATGATTTTAGACTCATCATATCTCATTTGATCCCACTCAAATGCTAGCAAAAGAATTCTACAACTTTAACAATATAAAGGTGCCCAACCTTTAACTTAAGTTGTGAACAATATTCAAGACTAACTAAAGAATTGTGTCTACCACATACATATCCAGATGTACGAACAATTCTTCTTTTCCCATAGTCTTTAGACCTTATGATTATTTACTTTGACAATTATAATACAAACTATAAATGCTATACGATTTGTTAAACCAGAAATCACTTTATTAATATGAAAAAGATTGTTAATTACAACATTACACTCTTGCTATTGAGCATAATCCTAACAATCTCCCACTTGCACTATAGCAAATGTGTCATATCTCTCAAGCCCATGTTCTCTAGATGCCCATCGAAACTCTTCTGAGGTAGAGCCTTTGTGAAGGGATCCGCTAGATTTTCTGCTGACGCGATTTTGGTAATCGTCACGTCACCTCTTTGAACAATCTCCCTTAAAAGATGATACTTTCTTTCAATGTGTTTACCTCTCTTGTGACTTCTTGGTTCTTTCGAGTTAGCCACTGCTCCACTGTTGTCACAATAGATAGTGATCTGCTTATTCGCACTAGGAACCACTTCCAAGTCGATCAAGAATTGGCGGAGCCAAACAGCCTCTTTGGCAGCTTCGCATGCAGCAACATACTCAGCTTCCATAGTGGAATCAGCAATACAAGATTGCTTGATACTCCTCCATATAACTGCTCCTCCTCCAATAGTAAACACAGCCCCTGATGTGGATTTTCTGTAGTCAGAATCTGATTGGAAATCAGAATCTGTATACCCAACGGGGACCAAATCTCTTTTAGAGTATACAAGCATATTATCTCTCGTTCTCTTGAGATACTTGAAAATATGCTTGACTGCCGTCCAGTGATCAGGACCAGGTTTCGATTGAAACCTACTAACTATGCCAACAGCAAAACAAATATCTGGTCTAGTACAGAGCATTGCATACATGAGACTTCCAACTGCCGTGGCATATGGAACTCTACTCATGAATTGCTCTTCATACTCATTCTTAGGAACTTGTTCCTTAGAAAGTTTGATTCCATGTCTGAAAGGTAACATACCTTTCTTGGAATCATGCATGGAAAACCTAGACAAGATCTTGTCTATGTATGAAGCTTGGGATAATGCAATCGTTCTATTCTTTCTATCCCTTATTACTTGGATACCTAGAATAAAACTTGCTTCTCCTAAGTCCTTCATATCAAATTGTTTTGCTAACCATTCTTTTACTGATGTCAATACACCTACATCGTTTCCAATGAGTAGTATATCATCAACATAAAGAATCAGGAAAACCAACTTGTCGCCTTTAATCCTTTTGTATACACAAGGTTCGTCAGGATTCTGAATAAATCCAAAACCTTTGACAGCTTGATCAAACCTTATGTTCCAGGATCTGGATGCTTGCTTTAATCCATATATGGATTTCTGCAACTTGCATACCTTATCCACTTGGCCCTTTTCAATGAATCCCTCTGGTTGCATCATGTAGATGCTTTCGTCAAGACTTCCATTTAGGAAAGCTGTCTTGACGTCCATTTGCCAAATCTCTAAATCTAAAGATGCTGCAATGGATAAGAGTATCCTAATGGATTTAAGCATGGCCACAGGAGAGAAGGTTTCCTCGTAATCGATACCTTCTTTCTATGTATACCCTTTAGCTACCAATCTAGCTTTAAAGGTTTCCACCTTTCCATCCATACCTCTTTTCCTCTTGTATACCCACTTGCACCCAATGGGTTTTATACCTTTAGGCAAGTCTACAAGTGATCGGACTTTGTTATCGAACATAGATTCAATCTCGGATTGCATTGCCTTTTGCCAATGGCGACTATCAACATCCTCCATAGCTTCCTTGTACGTATAGGGATCATCGTCGTCCGGGAGATTCTCCACTGATTCTCCCAGACCGATGTATCTTTCGGGTTGTGTTCTAACCCTCCCACTACGACGAGGAATGGTAGGTTGTTGATCTTGTGTTGGATCGGAACTTACAATTGGGTTAAGTTGTGTAACCTCTCGTGGAATTGTATCTCCTGACATCTCATTCAGGACAATTCTACTTCTAGGCACAAAATCATTCATATAGTCCTTTTCCAGAAATTTAGCATTTGTCGAAACAAATACTTTGAGGTCTGAAGGACTATAGAAATAATATCCTTTAGTTTCTTTTGGATACCCTACAAATATACATGTTTCTGAAAGGGACTCCATCTTTTCTGTCTTTCCTTTTAACACATGCGCAGGACAACCAAATATCCTTAAGTGTTGTAAACTAGGCTTGCGCCCAATCCACAACTCATGCGGTGTTTTAGGAACAGACTTAGATGGTACATCGTTTAGAGTGTATATAGCAGTTTGTAAAGCATATCCCCAAAAAGAAATAGGAAGTGTTGAATAACTCAACATAGACCTAACCATTTCCAAAAGAGTTCTATTTCTCCTTTCTGCTACCCCATTCTGTTGAGGTGTACCTGGTGCAGAAAACTGAGAAACTATCCCATTATCAATAAGATATTGCTGAAACTCACCAGATAGATATTCTCCACCACGATCAGATCTCAAGATTTTTATGTGTTTCTCAAGCTGATTTTCCACTTCAGATTTGAATGCTTTGATCATGTCAAAAGCATCCGACTTATGCCGCATGAGATACACATAACCAAATCTCGAGTAATCATCTGTGAAGGTGATGAAGTACTCATATCCACCTCTAGCTTGAATGCTCATAGGTCCACATACATCAGTGTGTATCAATCCTAAACATTCAGTGGCTCTTGCACCTTTGGCAGAGAACGTCCTTTTGGTCATTTTACCTTCCAAACAAGATTCACAAGTTGGTAGATCATCAACCTTTAAGTCACTCAAAGGTCCGTCACATACCAATCTTTTAATCCTATTAAGGTTAATATGACCTAAGCGTAAATGCCAAAGGTAGGTTTCATCTGTTGATAATTTTACTCTTTTATGATTAGGTTCCGTTATTTCTGTGTCTAACGAGTGAGAGATATTTCTATGCAAAAAGTATAGACCGTTTTCCAATGTACCTTGGTAAATAATTTTGTCATTCTTACTAATAATAAAAGCTTTATTAAAAGTAACCGAATATCCAAATTTATTCAAACAAGAAACTGAAATTAAATTCCTCTTGAATTGAGGTACATAATAAACATCTATCAAATCTAAATGCCTTCTAGAATCCAAATAAACTCTAATATCTCCCACTGCACTTGCAGACACTAACGTTCCGTTGCCCAAGCGCAAATTGATTTCATTCTTACTCAGCTTTCTCCTTTCTTGAAACCCCTGCAAGGAATAACAAACATGATTAGTGGCTCCTGAGTCTATGATCCAAGAATCTGTAGAATCAGCCAAAAAACATGTTTCTAGATAATTCAAATTACCTTCTTCCTTCTTGTTCTGGGACTTTGGGCAATTTCTCTTCCAATGTCCCTTTTCACCACAAAGGAAGCATTTCCCTTTGATCTTGGTTACTTTCTTGGTCTCCTTCTTGATAGGCCTAAGTTGCTTTTTCTTATGTTTTTTCTTGACCTTTTGACGGGCCTTAACAGTAGCAACTTTACCAACCATATGAATCTCTTGACCTTTGCCTTTCACAAGGATCTTTTCAGCAGTTTGAACATCTTGCATCAGGCCTTGTAAGATGTATTCCTTTTTGTTCAAAGTGTAGTCCAATTTGAACTGATCAAAGGAATCTGACAATGAATTGACAACCATATCAATCTTTGTCTCACCATCTATCTCAGCGCCATGCAGTTCAGCAATGTTGAGATGTGCTATGACTTTCATCATGTGATCTTTCACAGCCTGTCCAGGTTTCATCCTAAGATTCATAAAAGCAGTCACTGCCTCTCTCTTAGTCGTCCTAGACTTCATAGCAAACATCTCCTCTAGAGACATCATTATATCAGCAGCGGACTCCATTCCTTCATGCTGCTGTTGCAACACGTCGGAGATAGTGGCCATAATATAACATTTTGCCATATCATCTGAAGTCTTCCACTGCTCATACTCATCTCTACACATTATGCTAGATTCATTATTAGGAGCAGGTGGTTTAGGAGTAATTAGAACAAACTTATGTTTTTCACTTTGCAGTAACAACCCAATTTTCCTTTTCCATGTGACATAATTATCTCCAGTTAAAGTGTTATCTTTCAGGATGTTCATAAGTGATGGGGTCATGATTTCTGAATAAAACAAAACATATATAAGTAAATAATCATGATAAAGCACTTTTAAATATTTATCTTGAATTAAATAAATAACTCAATCATAAAATTCAACGGTGATCTAACACCCATAAATGTTACGCCTCCTTTGGGAGTTCGCACCATTTACTAGTTAGACTAGGTCCCACCTAATTGTTAACATAACAACCAGCGTTTTCAATTTTAGCCTTGCAATTTTATTGACAAGAACTCTTGGGAGGATATCAATAAAATTACATTAAGTGTGTTACCAAGATATCGACCCTCAATTTTCTCTCATGAAAATCCCTCATTGGGGAGTAGATCTCGTTTGAGTCCATTATCTAGTCTATCCTTGTAAGGAAGTATGTTGCTAAATTCCATTCAAGGACGCCCCTTGGGGGGATTACCAATAAATAATAAAGCTCAACTAACCTTGGAGGCCATAGGTGTTACAAAAACACCTTCTCCCACTCAATTATTTAAGGCATGTGATTAAATCCCATAGAATGATTTACCGAGTTATCTAGATGCCAATTTAGATACCTAAATCATTCAATGCATGTTCATACCAAAAGAGATATATGCGTGGCACTCCTATTCTATATGTCATGTTATCATACAATAACAAATATTGTAATATTTAAGCATAAATTAAATAGTAACAATTTTGGCCCATCCTAGAAAAACAAGTAAAATTACAATTGTTTAGGAATACAAGTTCTTCAAGTGGCCCATCAACCATACGCTTATCCTTCGGCCCAACCCACGGATGTGCACAACTCACAACCCCACTAAGGGGTTGCCGTGTGCAGCCCATGAAGACTCCAGGGCTGCCGTGCGCAGCCCACCAAGCTTGGGCTTGCCATGCGCAGCCCACCAAGCTTGGGCTTGCCATGCGCAGCCCAATCCACTCCTAGGGTGCGCACGGTGCTCGTTCCCGGTTCCGGTTGCTTCATTTTTCATCATGTCTTCGAATCTTCAAGACCTAAATATATTACGGCAGTATTTAAACAAATTAAATACTGCAGTTTTTTTTTTTTTTTTTAATCACTGAAGTACCTTTTTACATACAAAAAGCTGCACATAATAAAAATTAAAAAAATTGCAGTAGTATAAAAAAATACTGAACCTATATATAAAAATAAATAAAACCTAGCAATCTACCAAGAAGGAATTATGGCGATGATAGACCACCCTTCTTGTTACAATTCCATAGCAAAATTTACATTGAAAATCTAGGACCAAAATCGAGCAATAACAATCCACACAAACATATATAAATCCATACATCCACATGTAATTATATATTTGAATACCTAGAGTGCCATCTCTTTCTAAACATGCATAATCACAATAAAAAGAAATAGATCCACGTATATATACGTTAATTAATTAAAAGGGTTTAACCTAGGCTCTGATACCAATTGTTGGGAAAAATACCAAAGAAGTACACGCAGCGGAAGCGATACTAAAAATTAGATTTAGTGACTTTTAAAAATTTTCCTTTATGAACCTTAAACCCTTTAATTAATTAAACATACATATACAATAACAAAAAGTAGAATACCTTTTGTCGCGTGATCCGATTGACTTACGTCGATGGTAATCCGCAAGATCTTCAATCCTAGCACTAACGTGGATCACCTAGGAGCGTGGACTCCCTTTTCTTTGAATTGCAAACCTGTGAATGGACAAAACAAACTTTTCTTTTCTTTGTTAGTCACAAAAACAATCAAAAGAATGACTAAGATTATTCCGGTCACTTTTGAGTTCTCAATCTAATGATCGAAACTCGCGTGAACCTAGATCGATATCGTATACACAAACTTATTGATGAATAAGCAAATAGTATACTATCAAAGAATAATCTAACACTTCTTTTTGTTTTAGTAGAATAAAAAGCTTTCTATGAATTGAGAAGAAGAAGAAATTTGTATCATGAACCCATATCCTTTTTTTTTTTGTGGCCGCATTCTATACTTGTCAATATATCGGTAGCCTAAGTTTGCTTCTTCTTTTCTATTATTATTAGGGTTGCCGAAATCCTAACCTAGAAATAACTAGGGTTGCCGAAATCACATGCCCACCATAGGCTTATGTTGCACCCTAATTTCCATCTAGTTTTTAAGACATCAAACCCTAATCCAACTCATAGATCTTTTATTCTTTTATTTTGACTAAATAAAAAAGACTTCTTATTTGATTAAATAAATAAAACTAATTATTTATTTCCTTATCAAACAAGTCTTTTAATTTTACTTTTAGGAAATATATTTCCTGATTAGAAAAGATTTGTTTCTTTAATTAAACAATTAATTAATAAATTAATTAATTCTTATTTAATTAAAACAATGAAACAAAATAATATATTAGGTTAAACAAACCCTTGCCGCCCCACTTAGAGTAAATGGGCCAAAATATTATTTTCTTATTTCATTAATCCATTTGACTTTAAATAAAAAGCCTACATGTGAACCAGACCCATTCTTACTAAAAGAAACAAGTCCACATGTCTTTCATTAATATATTAATATAATTGAGCAGCCCATTACTAAAATAATGTGCAAATTATATTCTTAATATATTAAATGCAATTCTAGATGGATCCTTAAATTGGTCCGGTAGAATATATCAAGTGATCCATGCAAGTCCGTGTGGATTGGGGATCTTGGCGGGCCATCTAAATTTAAGCTTCAATAGACATAACCTAATCACAATCAACCAATGATTCACTTAGGTCCGATCCATTAATTTTAACTCATTCCACTAAAGAGCTAAAACTGAACTCTTAAATAAAGATAGAAAAGGAAGATGCTCCTCATTCATACCTTAGACAATCATATTGGAGATAGTGTATCCTTGTGATTAATATCAGTAATCGCCAAGAGTTCATAGACCTCCTATAACTCTCCAAGTTACCATATTTACTCATATGACCACGTTTTGAACTTGGATATTTTGACTTGTCCAGAAGCCATGTTTTCAATAGACACTATTGAAAACTCAACGTTGAGATTTAATATCCAATTACCTCAAAACATCCATATGATGATATTATACTCTCATTTAATTAAATGGAGCCACGATGTCCATATCTATAAATGAAGTCCTCTATCGATTAACAAATGAATATCACCACACTATCGAGGATAGACTATGCGATATAATCGTACTCATTGATAACTCAAATGATATCACTTGCAAACCATAAGTCCATCATTTATCTTAGGATTAAGATAGACTCTCCGATTGTCCTGATAATGAAAAGACTTTTATCTACTGACGGTTATAGATAAAGTATTTCATTGTGATCCAGTTCAATGCACCCAGTGCACTAGATCCTTTTGCTCGAAGACACTCCGATGATTTTAGACTCATCATATCTCATTTGATCCCACTCAAATGCTAGCAAAAGAATTCTACAACTTTAACAAGATAAAGGTGCCTAACCTTTAACTTAAGTTGTGAACATTATTCAAAACTAACTAAAGAATTGTGTCTACCACATACATATCCAGATGTACGAACAATTCTTCTTTTCCCATAGTCTTTAAATCTTATGATTATTTACTTTGACAATTATAATATTAAACTATAAATGCTATACGATTTGTTAAACCAGAAATCACTTTATTAATATGAAAAAGATTGTCAATTACAACATTACACTATTGCTATTGAGCATAATCCTAACACAAAGAAGCCTCACCGGTGCAAACTCCTAGGAAGAAGATTGATATAGGACAATGCTCACTTAGTGCACAAGTGATGGTGGCTCCAAGAAGACAACCACAAGCTTAACCCTCAAGAGCTCTTCAAGCCAACTTTCCTCAACAAATGGCTCACAACAAAGAAAAGAGACCAATCATGCAACCTCAAGCAAGGAAGCAAGCTAGACTGGTTTAACAACGAAGATAAATTAAACCAATTTAACCACAACGACATGGGAAAGCTCAAATGCAAACACAAGATTATGGTATGATCCATAACTCTATCTTTACATGTCATTTTTGTGGTTTTGATGGTTATATTAGACCAATATGCTTTTGATACATTAAAATGTGTAAAACTAGAAGCATGATTGAGAAGAAAAAAAAAAGAGCCATGATGCATGTTCCTAGGAATGAAAAACTTGTTTTGCATGATCCTGGAACATATAGAACCTATGTACCAATGACCAATAGGAAAGCAAATATTGTTTCTAGGTGGATTCGAAAGAATGAAATTGTTTGCCATGTTGCTCAAATAGCCTTAAAGGCCAATTCTTCTAATTTTTGGTATTTAGATATTGGGTGCTCTAGGCACATGACGGGAAACAAGAGTTTCTTTGAGACTCTTGTCATGGAGGAAAGAGGATGTGTCACCTTTGGTGATGGATCCAAAAAAAAAGTCATAGGGAAAGGAACCATTTACATTCCCGGATTATCTGCTTTATCCAATCCTTTATTTGTTGATGGCTTGAAGGTCAATTTGTTCAGCATTTCTCATCTTAGTGATGAAGGATATTCCGTCTTGTTTAGCAAAAATGATTGCTCTATCCTAAAGCCCGATGGACAAACCTTGTTGAAAGGTATGAGATCTAGCAGCAATTACTATTGTCTTCAAGCTAGAATAGTCTCACATAATGTGTCTAAGAATGAGCAAGTTGAGTTGTGGCATGAAAGACTTGGCCACATGAACTTTAAGGATTTACGAATCCTAGACAAGTTCAATATTATGCATTGCCTTCCCAAGTTTGGGACGAAAGCTAATGGTGTTTGTGGACCTTGCCAACAAGGAAAACAAACTAAGAGCATGCACAAAATGGATGACTCATGATGTGCATGTACCAAGGAAAAAACCAAGAAGATAAACACCAAAGTGGTGTCGAGAAGAAATGTGTTGAAAAGTTGTTATAAAAAAGAATGAGATAAATGAACGAGATGATAAATCAAATAAAAGAGAAAAAGAAAAGAACGTTACAATGAAGTGTTGAGAAATCAAAGTCAACTCAAGAAGGAGAATGAACAAAAATTGTTCAAAAAGCCTGGATGAAAGTGGAATGAAGAATTCAAAGAAACTTGGCCGAGTATGAAGTTTGCATCTCGATATGATCCTAGGTTTGTTAGCTATCATTTTCCCGTTCTTTCATAGCCTACACCCAATGGCCCCGTTACAACCAAAGAAAAGACTTAATTGATCTTTCGGGGATGCTAGCTCAAGAGTAAGGTAAACATGTGCTCTATCTTGTTCTTAATGTTTGATTCTTTTCATGAGTTCTTTTGCATACAAATCAAGCGTTTTTTCAATGATATATTCATATGCGATTATAATTTGAAATTTTCTTGTGCATAACTTCCATTCGCATATGCTTGATGAGTGAATTTGCCTAAGTTCCATGTGAAAATATGAGCAATATCTTGTAAGAATTAGAGTCGAGGCGAATTATATCTATGATGTTTGACGAATGTGTCTTTGAAGCTAGAATATCTTGAGCTTGGGCTTTTCATTCAAACTAGCAATGCATTCAGTTTTGTGACTTAATTTTAGTCTTTACTTATTGGCCCTAGCATGCATTGGCTTGGAATGGTACATGTGAGTTTGCATCTTGATTATTTGGTTCTTTGCAGAAATATGTTTATGGTAACATAGATTTAAACCCTCAAGAGACAAAACTCCTCCTACTAGGGACACCTAGAGGTTTAAAGGCTTGTAGCATTCGCTCAATGCTATCGTGTTCCCTACGAAAATGGTTTAGCTTAGGTTTTAATTTTGGATATTTAGTTTTATTTTTAGTTTTGTTTTGCATGAGGACTAGCAAAAGATAGGTTTAAGGGTATTTGATCGGTCCAATTTTATACATGTTTTAGGCCCCTATTTCCTATTATTTATGTTTTGTTCTCGAGTAAAATAGGTTGTTTAATGTGTTTTTTGAGCATGTGTAGGTTCATTCCATTCAAGTGGTGTTAAATCTCATTTTGGGAGAAAAGAAGTCAAAAGATGGAGAAAAGGAACAAATTGGAAGAAACCATGAAAAGAGAATTTTCGGCTTGTGTAGAACAGTCATGTTGCGGGGCCCATATCTCTCAGCTCCAATTGAATTTGTGTCCTACTACCTATGGATTGAAAGCCCCAGAAGTCTAGTTTCTAACACACTTTTTAGATCACAAGTCCAATATTCCTAGAAGAAGTTATGACTGATTTAGTAACCAAAGGTTAGAGCTGGAGAGTCTACCGCCGTCCAAACCGCCCCGCGTGCACGTGTCTAGGGAGCGTTCTTGGGCAATGAAAAATAGCAGAAGAATTCCGCTTGCTATACAGCCACCGAGGCAACTTGCCTCCCAAGCGGTCTAGGGAGCGGTCGTGCATAATTTTGGCAGATTTCAACTCCGAATTGTTCCAGAACTGTTCCAAAACTTCCCAAATCATATTCTAATGACTCTAGAAGACCAATACATGTTTGGGAAACTTCCTAAACTCAAATTAGGAGCCAATCATCAAGAGAGGAAATCAAAGTTGGGAAAGGATTCTAATTCCTTGTTTTCTACTACTTTCCCACTTTGTGGATTTCCTAAACCTAAGAAGAATTGGAGGTTCACAAGGAAAAGTCACCTATAAATACTTCATATTCTTTTCAATTAGAAGGAATCGAAAGGAGATCCCAAGCCACCAAGGGGGCCGTTCCCCATTACACCACCACCACCATTGTTGCACTTGAAAGCTTGAAGAAGACATTCATGGGTTTTATCAACTCTTTCTCCTCTTCTTTTAATCTTTTCATGTGTAAGTAACTCCATAAGAGATCGATGTGAACCTATGTAATGCTCATGTTATGATTTAAACTCCATATCTTTATTAATAAATTCGGATTTAGATTTGTTTAATTCATTATATATCTTACTCTTGACTTGCATTAATCTAATGGATATTAATTGATACTTGTCTAGGGTTTTGATAATTTATAAATTGAGATTGCGCTAGAGGAATTTAGGTTGTCTTAATTACTTTTCAATTGAATGAGTATGATTGTTCTCGACATAAGAATTACTGCGAGACAATTTTGGTTCAATAATTCTTGCACGTAATGGGTTCTTAGTGTTGGCTTACACCATTAACGAGGGTGAGTTGTGATTAAGAACACGTGGTTCAATCCCAAGGAATTAAGGTAATACCATATTTAAGATGAGAATGAACTCTGAATCTGGATTGAATCTATTTAATGGAATTAGTTGATGAACATTGAGTATTGCATATGGAGAGCATCAGTTACCTAGTTTTCCATCTCTTGATCACATTCACCAATTCTTTGTTAAATTGCTTTCTTAGTTTAATTTAGTTCTAAATCAATCAATCAATCTCAAAACCCTTGGTTACTTTTAATTGCTTAGCTTTAATTAGGATTAGTTATAATTGATAAATCACTTTTTCTCGTGGGAACGATCCCTACTTGTCGCTATACTTATGTCACGATTCGTGCACTTGCGAGTTAGGTTTTTGTAACACGAATTTACACATCACGTATTGAACTCGCAGGTATAGAACACCTTGCTTCCAACTTTCGCTAAGTTCTTCCGCGGGTTTGATCCATTTGTCTCGCGGCACTATTCCAGCTGATCCAAGGTTAGGGCCTTTTCCTCTAAAATCTCGCGTGTTTGGTTCTTCTGGCTGAGGGTTTTTTCCCGCCAGTTAGTTCTCACGAACTTTTTCTCGATTTTTCTATGGCCTTGGTCCTTCCATCTCACGGATAATGTCCAGCGGTATAAAGTCGCTGAAATGACATAAACCCCTCCGCGAGTTTGTTCCATCTGCTTGGCGACTTTTTTCTCGCCGGATCATCTCACACATCTAAACAAGATGTCTTCATAAGTTTGTCCCTTCCTTCTAGCGGCTTTTGTCCCGCCATGCTCGAAGTCGTGGCAAGCATATGCCCCATCCTTAGGCCCTTTTTCCTGTGTTTTAATGATTCCAAAACCTCCACATAGATACTTCACACAAAATATATGCATCCCTACCTTAATGCTCAGGGAATTACACAATAACTAATTAATTAATATCCAAGGTTGTAGGTCAAACGACCCCCAAACCTATTTAATTGTTCGTAGTGAATAATTGCAAACATAAATAAATGAACAATATTTAAAAATCAAATCGACCCTTCTTCAAGCCAACAACATGCACATACACCAAATCCATTAAAATGTTCACATATTCAAATGTGAACAAGACATGCTTGTGCTCCCTAACTCTGAACAAGATATAGGAAGGGAAAGTGGCAAACTAAGAGATGTGTGTTCGTTAGGGATCCACATTCTAGAATTTGGTGTGGACTACACTTTAAGTGGGGGAGACTATTTTTAAGTGTCCTTTCGGGCCCACATTTGCCTTGGTTTCTCCAAAGGCCTCCTAGGTAACACATTCCTAGTCTTGCAAAACTCATGGTATTTCATACAATTGGGTCTTTTGTGCCCTTGAGTTCAACAATAATAACAAATAGGAGAGTAGAAACTACCTCTTTGTTTGTCAACCCTTGCCGTGCTTCTAAGGTCATTGGTGGAGCGCTTTCTCACTGGACAGATTTTGTTCAATTCATCCACCGTGTCCCTCACATCCTTCTCCTTCAAGAGATCAAAGGTCCTATCTTGCATACTTTTTGAAGATGATGCATATGCCTCTTTTAGATCAGCCATGAGCTGCATGGTCTTTGTGAGATACTTTTCTTCTCTTGCTCAACCTTCTCAATTCGCAACAACAACCTAGTGTTGAGGTCAACCAAATCATCCTTCTTTTTTGCCTCAAGATCACTTGAGGTCTTAACATTTGCCTCAAAGGCACTCAAAAATTCATCCATCTCATCGGATGAGTCTAGAGAGGCTTTGCTAGATGGGCATCCAACCACATCCTTGATTTCCTTCCTTTTCAAGGGTTCAGCACCAAACATATCAAATTCCACCATGTCATCTAAGACGCTCAAAGTGAGTTTTCCCCTTTGCATATCCACAACTGCCATTGAGCTCGCCATAAACAGACTTCGTAGCTGTAGGGAAAAATAAACAAATAAAAGTGTTACACGCAGCGGAAGCGATACTAAAGACGATTTAGTGACTTTTAAAATTTTTCCTTTATGAACCTTAAACCCTTTTAATCAATAAACATGCATATATATCAACAAAAGTAAATTACCTATTGTCGCGTGATCCGATTGACTTACGTCGATGGTAATCCGCAAGACCTTCAATCCGAGCACGAACGTGGATCACCTAGGAGCGTGGTCTCCCTTTCCTTTGAATTGCAAACCTGTGAATGGACCAAACAAATACTTTCTTTTCTTTGTTAGTCACAAAACAATCAAAAGAATGTCAAAATTATTCCGGTCACTTTTGAGTTCACAATCTTATGATCGAAACTCGCGTGAACCTAGATCGATATCGTATACACAAGCTTATTGATGTTTAAGCAATTGTATACTATCAAAGAATAATTTTTCACTCCTTTTTGTCTCTCTAGAATAAAAACTCTCTTAGAATTAAGAAGAAGAAGAAAGAAAATAAAAACTCAAGCACCAATTCATTGATGTGGCCGAACCCTATAAGAACATATATATAGGTTGGCCGAATTTTTCTTCTTTTTCCTTTAGGGTTGCCGAATTCTATGTAGTATCTAATTAGGGTTGGCCGAATTTCATCATGTCACTTATATAGGGTGACTGAAATTCAACCCTAATTCTTTTTAACTTTATAGACTTCAAACCCTAATCCAACTCTTTTATTTTTATTCTTTTATTTGACTAAATAAAAAAAAAAAAGACTCCTTATTTGATTAAATAAATAATACTAATTTATTTATTTACTTATCAAACAAGTCTTTTACTTTTAGGAAAGATTTGTTTCTTTAATTAAACAATTAATCAATAAATCAATTAATTCTTATTTAATTAAAACAAATGAAACAAAATAATATTTTTAGGTCAAAACCTTAACCTAGCCGCCCCACTTATATATAAGATGGGCCTAATATTATTTTCCTATTTCATTTAATCCATTGGACTTTAAATAAAAAAGCCCACATGTGAACCAGACCCATTCTTACTAAAAGAAACAAGCCCACATGTCTTTCATTAATATATTAATATAATTGAGCAGCCCATTACTTAAATAATGTGCAAATTATATTCTTAATATATTAAATGCAATTCTAGATGGACCCTTAAATTGGTCCGGTAGAATATATCAAGTGATCCATGCAAGTCCGTGTGGATTGGGGATCTTGGCGGGCCATCTAAATTTAAGCTTCAATAGACATAACCTAATCACAATCAACAAATGATTCACTTAGGTCCGATCCATTAATTTTAACTCATTCCACTAAAGAGCTAAAACTGAACTCTTAAATAAAGATAGAAAAGGAAGATGCTCCTCATTCATACCCTAGACAATCATATTGAAGATAGTGTATCCTCGTGATTAATATCAGTAATCGCCAAGAGTTCATAGACCGCCTATAACTCTCCAAGTTACCATATTTACTCATATGACCACGTTTTGAACTTGGATATTTTGACTTGTCCAGAAGCCATGTTTTCAATAGACACTATCGAAAACTCAACGTTGAGATTTAATATCCAATTACCTCAAAACATCCATATGATGATATTATACTCTCATTTAATTAAATGGAGCCACGATGTCCATATCTATAAATGAAGTCCTCTATCGATTAACAAATAAATATCACCAAACTATCGAGGATAGACTATGCGATATAATCGTACTCATTGATAACTCAAATGATATCACTTGCAACCATAAGTCCATCATTTATCTCAGGATTAAGATAGACTCTCCGATTGTCCTGATAATGAAAAGACTATTATCTATTGACGGTTCTAGATAAAGCTTTTCATTGTGATCCAGTTCAATGCACCCAGTGCACTAGATCCTTTTGCTCGAAGACACTCCGATGATTTTAGACTCATCATATCTCATTTGATCCCACTCAAATGCTAGCAAAAGAATTCTACAACTTTAACAAGATAAAGGTGCCCAACCTTTAACTTAAGTTGTGAACAATATTCAAGACTAACTAAAGAATTGTGTCTACCACATACATATCCAGATGTACGAACAATTCTTCTTTTCCCACAGTCTTTAGACCTTATGATTATTTACTTTGACAATTATAATACAAACTATAAATGCTATACGATTTGTTAAACCAGAAATCACTTTATTAATATGAAAAAGATTGTTAATTACAACATTACACTCTTGCTATTGAGCATAATCCTAACAGTAGCACCACAGGTTGGGAATTTCCATGCTCATCCCTATCCTCTAAATCCAATACTACAATATCAGTAAAGATGACCAACCGATCAACCTTAAGGATCACATCCTCAATCACTCCTCGAGGACACCTTTATAACTAGTCTGCCAAACACAAACATATGGAAGTGGGCTTGAGACCACTCAATCCTAGCCTCTCATATACAGAGTATGACATCATATTAATGATGGCTCATAAATCAAGCATAGCCTTCTCCTCTAAGGAGGTCCCTACAGTGATGCCCAACTTAAAACTTCCTAGGTCATGCTCCTTGGAAGTATACCCACTCCTATAACTAGTAATGGCATGGGTATGCTCTTGCATTGGGGCTTTCCTCCTATCTTGCTGCCCATTTGCCTCCATCACCTGTCCCAGCTGAGTAGACAACTTCCTCGGTGATGCTTCTATAACCATCATCCTATGGTCTATCTCCTGTTGATACAATTGTGGAGGATTGTTGTTGCTTCACTGGTTTGAGTTCCTAGCACCTTATTGGCCCTGATAATAATTCTGGTGGTTGCTTCCACCTCATGATTGGTTTTGATTATTCCTTGGTTGCTGATAGGCATTGTTGTTGATTCTATGTCTTCCCTGATTCCATTGGTATATGGCTTGGGCCTCTGCCTCTGAATAAGCCTCTCATTGGGAGGTACATACGTCTACTCCATATCCAACTGTACCACATGCTTGGCACTGTTAGGATTATGCTCAATAGCAAGAGTGTAATGTTGTAATTAACAATCTTTTTCATATTAATAAAGAGATTTCTGGTTTAACAAATCGTATAGCATTTATAGTTTATATTATAATTGTCAAAGTAAATAATCATAAGGTCTAAAGACTATGGGAAAAAAAGAATTGTTCGTACATCTGGATATGTATGTGGTAGACACAATTCTTTAGTTAGTCTTGAATAATGTTCACAACTTAAGTTAAAGGTTGGGCACCTTTATCTTGTTAAAGTTGTAGAATTCTTTTGCTAGCATTTGAGTGGGATCAAATGAGATATGATGAGTCTAAAATCATCGGAGTGTCTTCGAGCAAAAGGATCTAGTGCACTGGGTGCATTGAACTGGATCACAATGAAAAGCTTTATCTAGAACCGTCAATAGATAATAGTCTTTTCATTATCAGGACAATCGGAGGGTCTATCTTAATCTTGAGATAAATGATGGACTTATGGTTGCAAGTGGTATCATTTTAGTTATCAATGAGTACGATTATATCGCATAGTCTATCCTCGATAGTTTGGTGATATTCATTTGTTAATCGATAGAGGACTTCATTTATAGGTATGGACATCGTGGCTCCATTTAATTAAATGAAGTATAATATCATCATATGGATGTTTTGAGGTAATTGGATATTAAATCTCAACGTTGAGTTTTCGATAGTGTCTATTGAAAACATGGCTTCTGGACAAGTCAAAATATCCAAGTTCAAAACATGGTCATATGAGTAAATATGGTAACTTGGAGAGTTATAGGCGGTCTATGAACTCTTGGCGATTACTGATATTAATCACGAGGATACACTATCTCCAATATGATTGTCTAGGGTATGAATGAGGAGCATCTTCCTTTTCTATCTTTATTTAAGAGTTCAGTTTTAGCTCTTTAGTGGAATGAGTTAAAATTAATGGATCGGACCTAAGTGAATCATTTGTTGATTGTGATTAGGTTATGTCTATTGAAGCTTAAATTTAGATGGCCCGCCAAGATCCCCAATCCACACGGACTTGCATGGATCACTTGATATATTCTACCGGACCAATTTAAGGGTCCATCTAGAATTGCATTTAATATATTAAGAATATAATTTGCACATTATTTAAGTAATGGGCTGCTCAATTATATTAATATATTAATGAAAGACATGTGGGCTTGTTTCTTTTAGTAAGAATGGGTCTGGTTCACATGTGGGCTTTTTATTTAAAGTCCAATGGATTAAATGAAATAAGAAAATAATGTTAGGCCCAATCTTAATCAAGTGGGGCGGCAAGGTTAAAATTTTAACCTAAAATATTATTTTGTTTCATTTGTTTTAATTAAATAAGAATTAATTAATTTATTGATTAATTGTTTAATTAAAGAAACAAATCTTTCCTAAAAGTAAAAGACTTGTTTGACAAGGAAATAAATAAATTAGTTTTATTTATTTACTCAAATAAGGAGTCTTTTTATTTAGTCAAAATAAAAGAATAAAAATCAAGGAGTTCGATTAGGGTTTGAAGTCTATTAAGTTGAAAAGAATTAGGGTTGAATTTAAGTCACCCTATATAAGTGACATTATAGAATTCGGCCAACCCTAATCTTAGACTACATAGAATTCGGCAACCCTAAAGGAAAAAGAAGAAAAAATTCGACCAACCTATATATGTGTTCTTATAGGGTTCGGCCACCACAATCCATTGTGCTTGAGTTTTTTATTTCTTTCTTCTTCTTCTTAATTCCAAGAGAGAGTTTTTATTCTAAAAAGACAAAAGAGAGTGTGAAATTATTCTTTGATAGTATACTATTGCTTAATCATCAATAAGCTTGTGTATACGATATCGATCTAGGTTCACGCGAGTTTCGATCATTAGATTGAGAACTCAAAAGTGACCGGAATAATTTTTGACATTCTTTTGATTGTTTTTGTGACTAACAAAGAAAAGAAAGTTTTTTGTTTGGTCCATTCACAGTTTTGCAATTCAAAGAAAAGGGAGACCACGCTCCTAGGTGATCCACGTTCGTGCTCGGATTGAAGGTCTTGCGGATTACCATCGACGTAAGTCAATCGGATCACGCGACAAAAGGTAATTTACTTTTGTTAACATATATGCATGTTTATTGATTAAAAGGGTTTAAGGTTCATAAAGGAAAAATTTTAAAAGTCACTAAATCGTTTTTAGTATCGCTTCCGCTGCGTTTACCACTTTTATTTATTATTTTTCCCTACAATTGGTATCAGAGCCTAGGTTGAACCCTTTTAATAAATTAACGTATATACACGTGGATCTATTTCTTTTTATTGTGATTATGCATGTTTGGAAAGAGATGGCACTCTAGGTATTCAAATATATAATTACATGTGATGTATGGATTTATATATGTTTTATGTGGTTTGTTATTGCTCGATTTTGGCCCTAGATTTTCAATGTAATTTTTGTTTCGGAGTTGTAACAAGAAGGGTGGTCTATTATCGCCATAATTCCTTCTTGGTAGATTGCTAGGTTTTATTTTTTTTATATATGCAGTATTTTTTTAGGGTTACTGCAGTTTTTTTTATTTTTTTAGTATGTGCAGTTTTTGTTTGTAAAATACTGCAGTGAATAAAAAAAAAAATTAATATTGCAGTATTTATTATATATATACTGCCGTAATATGTTTAGGTCTTGAAGATTCGAAGACACGAAGCAAAACGAAGCAACCGGAACCATGAACGAGCACCGTGCACACCCTAGGAGTGGATTGGGCTGCGCATGGCAAGCCCAAGCTTGGTGGACTGCACACGGCAGCCCTGGAGTCCTCATGGGCACGTGGAGTCCTCATGGGCTGCACACGGCAGCCCCTTAGTGGGGTTGTGAGTTGTGCTCGCCCGTGGGTTGGGCCGAAGGATGAGCGTATGGTTGATGGGCCACCTGAAGATCTTGTATTCCTGACAAATTGTAATTTACTTGTTTTTTCTAGGATGGGCCAAAGTTGTTGCTATTTAATTTATGCTTAAATATTACAATATTTGTTATTGTATGGTAACATGACATATAGAATAGGAGTGCCACGCATTTATCTCTTTTTGGTATGAACATGCATTGAATGATTTAGGTATCTAAATTGGCATCTAGATAACTCGGTAAATCATTTTATGGGATTTAATCACATGCCTTAAATAATTGAGTGGGAGAAGGTGTTTTGGTAACACCTATGGCCTCCAAGGTTAATTGAGCTTTATTATTTATTGGTAATCCCCCCAAGGGGCGTCCTTGAATGGAATTTAGCAACATACTTCCTTACAAGGATAGACTAGACAATGGACTCAAACGAGATCTACTCCCCAAGGAGGGATTTTCGTGAGAGAAAATTGAGGGTCGATATCTTGGTAACACACTCGATATAATTTTATTGATATCCTCCCAAGAGTTCTTGTTAATAAAATTGCAAGGCTAAAATTGAAAACGCTGGTTGTTATGTTAACAATTAGGTGGGACCTAGTCTAACTAGTAAATGGTGCGAACTCCCAAAGAAGGCGTAACATTTATGGGTGTTAGATCACCGTTGAATTTTATGATTGAGTTATTTATTTAATTCAAGATAAATATTTAAAAGTGCTAAAGCATATATAAGTAAATAATCATGATAAAGCACTTTTAAATATTTATCTTGAATTAAATAAATAACTCAATCATAAAATTCAACGGTGATCTAACACCCATAAATGTTACGCCTCCTTTGGGAGTTCGCACCATTTACTAGTTAGACTAGGTCCCACCTAATTGTTAACATAACAACCAGCGTTTTCAATTTTAGCCTTGCAATTTTACTGACAAGAACTCTTGGGAGGATATCAATAAAATTACATTGAGTGTGTTACCAAGATATCGACCCTCAATTTTCTCTCACGAAAATCCCTCCTTGGGGAGTAGATCTCGTTTGAGTCCATTGTCTAGTCTATCCTTGTAAGGAAGTATGTTGCTAAATTCCATTCATGGACGCCCCTTGGGGGGATTACCAATAAATAATAAAGCTCAACTAACCTTGGAGGCCATAGGTGTTACCAAAACACCTTCTCCCACTCAATTATTTAAGGCGTGTGATTAAATCCCATAGAATGATTTACCGAGTTATCTAGATGCCAATTTAGATACCTAAATCATTCAATGCATGTTCATACCAAAAGAGATATATGCGTGGCACTCCTATTCTATATGTCATGTTATCATACAATAACAAATATTGTAATATTTAAGCATAAATTAAATAGCAACAATTTTGGCCCATCCTAGAAAAACAAGTAAATTACAATTTGTCAGGAATACAAGATCTTCAGGTGGCCCATCAACCATACGCTCATCCTTCGGCCTTCTCCCATGGGCGTGCGCAGCCCACAACCCCACAAAGGGGCTGCCTTGCGCAGCCCATAGGCCACACAAGGCTGCCATGCGCAGCCCACCAAAGTTTGGGCTTGTCATGTGCAGCCCAATCCACTCCTAGGGTGCGCACGGTGCTCGTACTTGGTTCCGGTTGCTTCGTTTTGCTTCGTGTCTTCGAATCTCCAAGACCTAAATATATTACGGCAGTATATATATAATAAATACTGCAGTATTAATTTTTTTTTTTTTTTTATTCACTGCAGTATTTTTACAAACCAAAAACTGCACATACTAAAAATAAATAAAAAAAAACTGCAGTAACCCTAAAAAAATACTGCACATATATATATAAAAAAAATAAAACCTAGCAATCTACCAAGAAGGAATTATGGCGATAATAGACCACCCTTCTTGTTACAACTCCGAAACAAAAATTACATTGAAAATCTAGGGCCAAAATCGAGCAATAACAAACCACATAAAATATATATAAATCCATACATCACATGTAATTATATATTTGAATACCTAGAGTGCCATCTCTTTCTAAACATGCATAATCACAATAAAAAGAAATAGATCCACGTATATATACGTTAATTAATTAAAAGGGTTCAACCTAGGCTCTGATACCAATTGTTGGGAAAAATAAACAAATAAAAGTGTTACACGCAGCGGAAGCGATACTAATGACGATTTAGTGACTTTTAAAATTTTTCCTTTATGAACCTTAAACCCTTTTAATCAATAAACATGCATATATATCAACAAAAGTAAATTAAATCTTGTCGCGTGATCCGATTGACTTACGTCGATGGTAATCCGTAAGACCTTCAATCCGAGCACGAACGTGGATCACCTAGGAGCGTGGTCTCCCTTTCCTTTGAATTGCAAACCTGTGAATGGACCAAACAAATACTTTCTTTTCTTTGTTAGTCACAAAACAATCAAAAGAATGTCAAAATTATTCCGGTCACTTTTGAGTTCACAATCTTATGATCGAAACTCGCGTGAACCTAGATCGATATTGTATACACAAGCTTATTGATGTTTAAGCAATTGTATACTATCAAAGAATAATTTTTCACTCCTTTTTGTCTCTCTAGAATAAAAACTCTCTTAGAATTAAGAAGAAGAAGAAAGAAAATAAAAACTCAAGCACCAATTAATTGATGTGGCCGAACCCTATAAGAACATATATATAGGTTGGCCGAATTTTTCTTCTTTTTCCTTTAGGGTTGCCGAATTCTATGTAGTATCTAATTAGGGTTGGCCGAATTTCATCATGTCACTTATATAGGGTGACTAAAATTCAACCCTAATTCTTTTTAACTTTATAGACTTCAAAACCTAATCCAACTCTTTTATTTTTATTCTTTTATTTGACTAAAATAAAAAAAAAAAAGACTCCTTATTTGATTAAATAAATAATACTAATTTATTTATTTACTTATCAAACAAGTCTTTTACTTTTAGGAAAGATTTGTTTCTTTAATTAAACAATTAATCAATAAATCAATTAATTCTTATTTAATTAAAACAAATGAAACAAAATAATATTTTTAGGTCAAAACTTTAACCTAGCCGCCCCACTTATATATAAGATGGGCCTAATATTATTTTCCTATTTCATTTAATCCATTGGACTTTAAATAAAAAAGCCCACATGTGAACCAGACCCATTCTTACTAAAAGAAACAAGCCCACATGTCTTTCATTAATATATTAATATAATTGAGCAGCCCATTACTTAAATAATGTGCAAATTATATTCTTAATATATTAAATGCAATTCTAGATGGACCCTTAAATTGGTCCGGTAGAATATATCAAGTGATCCATGCAAGTCCGTGTGGATTGGGGATCTTGGCGGGCCATCTAAATTTAAGCTTCAATAGACATAACCTAATCACAATCAACAAATGATTCACTTAGGTCCGATCCATTAATTTTAACTCATTCCACTAAAGAGCTAAAACTGAACTCTTAAATAAAGATAGAAAAGGAAGATGCTCCTCATTCATACCCTAGACAATCATATTGGAGATAGTGTATCCTCGTGATTAATATCAATAATTGCCAAGAGTTCATAGACCGCCTATAACTCTCCAAGTTACCATATTTACTCATATGACCACGTTTTGAACTTGGATATTTTGACTTGTCCAGAAGCCATGTTTTCAATAGACACTATTGAAAACTCAACGTTGAGATTTAATATCCAATTACCTCAAAACATCCATATGATGATATTATACTCTCATTTAATTAAATGGAGCCACGATGTCCATATCTATAAATGAAGTCCTCTATCGATTAACAAATGAATATCACCAAACTATCGAGGATAGACTATGCAATATAATCGTACTCATTGATAACTCAAATGATATCACTTGCTACCATAAGTCCATCATTTATCTCAGGATTAAGATAGACTCTCCGATTGTCCTGATAATGAAAAGACTATTATCTATTGACGGTTCTAGATAAAGCTTTTCATTGTGATCCAGTTCAATGCACCCAGTGCACTAGATCCTTTTGCTCGAAGACACTCCGATGATTTTAGACTCTTCATATCTCATTTGATCCCACTCAAATGCTAGCAAAAGAATTCTACAACTTTAACAAGATAAAGGTGCCCAACCTTTAACTTAAGTTGTGAACAATATTCAAGACTAACTAAAGAATTGTGTCTACCACATACATATCCAGATGTACGAACAATTCTTCTTTTCCCATAGTCTTTAGACCTTATGATTATTTACTTTGACAATTATAATACAAACTATAAATGCTATACGATTTGTTAAACCAGAAATCACTTTATTAATATGAAAAAGATTGTTAATTACAACATTACACTCTTGCTATTGAGCATAATCCTAACAGTCTCTCTTTCTCTCTTATTTCCTTTAGCTTGTATTATATGTGTAACTAAACCTTTGATGTTGGGATTTGGTGTACTTGTAATATTATCTATGATATTGGTTGATTATCTATGTTTGAGCTTCAATTTATGTATATGTTGATTTACTTAACCAATTGATTGACATGTAATACAATTTAGATCATACATGAATGACCATTGATGTACAGGTCTTTATTCAAGGTTTAAGACCAAATTTTGTGGTTAATTGAAATCAACTTATTAATTAGGTAATTGCACTTTGTATACCAATATCCTAACATCTCCATTCTCATACTAACTCACTCTCATTATCACTCTTGCATGACCATTGCATTAGTTTGTAATTAGTTAAATTAGTTAGTTTAATTTAGATCATTGTTTTTGATAAGCTTAGTTGATTAGGTTAGTTAATTGTCTAAGGGAATGACAACCCTTAGTTGTAGTTGATTTAGTGTAACTTAGTTTTAATTCGATTAATGCGATCTTAGTGTAATCCTAGTGCAATCCTAGTGCATTAGTTAGTTAATTTCTTGTGACCATCCTCAATTTACTTTTCCTTCATGTATTTAGTGTAAATATATTGTATATCTTATCTAAGACTAGAGTTGATAAAAGGTACCTTGCCTCCTTGTGGGAACGAACTGTACTTACTGCTATGTGATCATAAAGATCCGTGCACTTGCAGATAAACAAGCATGCTCACACATTTTTAGGAACCGTCCCGAGCGTGTCACTCTCCCTCTCTTTCATCTCTTTTAAATTCCTCATTTCCCTCCCATTCAATTCAAGAAGAAAAATTAGAAAACACTATGTGAAAAATTTTCTATCAAAACTTTCTCACCTTCCAAACACCATAACTTTCTAATTCATACTCTGAATTGAGTGATTCAAGTTGGTAAATCTTTTTAATCAAGTCCTCTACCTTTCAAGTAAGATTTCAGCTTTTTGATTGATTTTTGTGGTGGTTCTACCTTCAAAAAACCATCTCATGAATCATAGGTATTTGACTAATCTTTGTGTTTTCTTCTTTCTAAACCTTCAATTACCTTGGGTTTTCTTCTTCTATATGTATGTGTATGTATGATGAATTCTATTGAGAAAGATAGCTTCATAATCAAACATAATCAAGTCTAATTATAGACAAATGTGAATTAGTTTTCTAGGATTCTAGTTTTTCACATGTTTGAGAGTTGTATTGTGATTAGTTTGATATTTAAGGTTAATTGTGATTTGATTGATTCATTTTATGATCAATAACTTTGATATGTGATTGGATCCTTAATTGAACATATCTAGGAATAGCACATTTTATTTTGTGTTTAGAGCCTATTTGGATTTAATTGATTATTCATTATATTCTTGCTCTAAATGTTGGCTAGAATATTCATTGAACATATTTTGTGATTCTAGCATTTTTAGTGTATGTTTCTAATATCTTGAATAAGTGCTTCATGTATATGATTTATTCAAGTGTTAGATTTGTAAATGAAACTAGCAGCCTTTTGTGTTAGGTGTTTTCACATGCTCTAGGTTTTAATTCAAGTTTTGTATCTAGACTATTTTGACTTGTGTGCTCACTTGACTAAGTCTAGTTTCCATGGAATGTATTGATCACATGTTCTATGTCGAATTGTTTGTTTGCATTATTTGCATTAATTGATCATACTAGGAAGTCCTTGTAAAAGGCATGAAGTCTTGGTTAGGACATGTGGTCTGGATAACCAAGCAAGAAGCCTTGACTAAGACAAGAGGTCCGGATAGTCAAGCAAGGAAGTCTTGGTTAGGACAAGAGGTCCGGATAATCAAGCAAGAAGTCATGGCTAGGATTGGGAAGGTCCGGATAGCTATGTATGGAAGGCTCTCTAGAGGCATGAGTGCCTTAGATAGGGAGTTGGCTACAATATTGGTAGACCCAGGCGTTTGGTTAGACATAGACTCCAATAGAGAGTGTTGCATGGGATGTGCATTGGCTCTTGAGGAATTTCTAATCTTCCAACGATGTCGTGTAGAGATGGACTCCAATATATGGTAGCTCTGCATCATTGAGGGATTTCTTATCTACCAATAGGGATTGGGTACACATAGACTCCAATAGGAAGTAGATCATAGGTTGGTCACTTTTGAGGAATTTCTAATTTATCATCCAATATATATAGTACCCAATGGTTGTATTTCAACCCGTGAATGTTTCCTCCTTGAATGATTTACCACGTTAAAAAAATCTCTTGTGTCAATTCTTTCTATCTCTCTTTTTCATATTTGTATATGTGTATGTTTTTGTCTTGTTATATAATATTCACTTGTGATATATTTTGATACAAGATTCTATTAAGTGTGATATGTAAGCAAATCATTTTGACTATAGTTGTATATATAATTCTTTTGTTCATTGATTCTTTTGTATAGTTACATTTTGATTGATACTTGTAACACATTTATTGGAAATACAAGTATTCATTGTTGTTGAGTTTTAATGTTATTCTTTCTCTTGCCACTTGTTGATATATAGACAATGTTTTAATGTTCATATGCTTATCTTGTCTATACATGTATGTATGGTTTATGTGTTGTAATGTAAGCTATCTTAAGGGACAAACCTGCGTTTGTTTCAAGGGATTGAAAAAGGTGTAAAAAAACCTATTCACCTCTAGGTATGCTTTAGGCAATTTAACTACAATTGTATATTTCAAAGCTATTTTGTGATTTTGATTAAACATCTTTTAAGCTAAACTTGATTAACATGAAATTGATTCTAGAAATACTTTGTGTTTTGAGCTTGATTGTTGATTTCTAGATTTAGTTACATGTTCTAAGAACTAGGATACTTTGATTGTGATATTCTATAATCTAGTTCTTATTTGATCCACATGCTTAGGTTTCTAGATATATTTGTGATTGATTTGTGAAAGCCTAATCTATTTCTCTAATTGCATGTTAATAGAGTTTGTTTGATTTACTTGATCTATTTGGTTGTGTTTGCATCATTTGCATCACTTAGATAATTTGCCTTGTATAAGGTGGGAAGTCACTTGTTGTAGATTGATTCTTCAACATAGAGCAAGGAAGACTTGGTTAGGACATGCGGTCCGGTTAGCCAAGCAAGAAGTCTTAGCTAAAAAAGCATGTGGCTTTGAATAGCTAAGCAAAGAAGTCTTGGCTTGAAGCATGTGGCTTCTGTAAGTCCGAGTAAGGAAATCTTCCTAGAGACTTGTGGATAGTCTCGGTTAGGGAGTGGCTTTCTAGAGGTATGTGATTTGTCTCGGATAGAAAGTTGAGACAATCTTTTCATTAGTAAAAGGCCTTAAGGGTAGGATAGAAGGGATATTCAAGAGAGAACATTTTATATGATTTGATTGCTTTTGATAGTGTACTTCTATCCAACTAGGGAATTGGGTGTTGCCAGTGGTTGTGGATTCAACCCGTGGATGTTTCCTCTTAGGAGGTTTACCGTGTAAAAATATCTTGTGTCCATTTTCATACTTTAAGCTTCTTTACATGCTTTATATTGTATTGCCTACAACACTTGTGTAATTGAACTCATATCATAAATTACTTCGATTCGATTTAAATCTATTCACCCCGGCTAGTTAGTTTTACACTAGACTAGCGTATTTTCATATATATATATATATATTTATATATTCTCATCCTTGTATCCATCCCCATTTTTAAGTGAGCGTGGCGGATTCGGATAATTCCCGAATTGAGGTAGAGATATTCATCCCCACTTCGTCCATATCCGTATCCAACGAAAAAAAATGTAATTTTTTATAATTTATAAGAGAAAAATGTAACTAACACATGTAATGTAATAACTTATATAATTAGAATTAATAATTACATAATAGTTTTTTTTTTCTTAAATCTATAATGGAACCGGATGAGGATGGATATCATAGACAATATCCATCTCCATCCCCGAAAATAAAATGAATATTAGAATGACATTCATCCCTACTCTGTTCCCGAAATAATAGTATCTATCTACATTTAAGATGGAGCGGATTCTTTTGGATATCTATAACTATGGATAATTTTGTCATCCCTAGGTTCCAATGCCATTATGGCCACTCAAACCACAATAAATGCAATCCAAATACAATCCAGAGATGTAAAATAGGTTGAGCGGCCACATCCGACCCAGTCCCAAGTCCCAACCCTTAAATCAAGGGTCTGACCCTGTGTCCAAACTCTATTGTTGGGTGGGCAAAGCTTGATATTGAGGTCCATGAGCTCAGAGGGCCAAACTTAAAGAATCAAAAATTTGACTAAGTTTAGATGTAAAATAAAGAGTGACGGTATTTACACCTCTATAAAACTATAGGTATATTTCAAATTTATATATTTTTAAAATTTCAAAGTTATCCTTAAGTTAAATTATCAATATATTAATCAAAAGAAATAAAAAAAAATAGCTTCTTTTTTTTATATATGAATATTTACTAACTAATCTAAATTTGAAACGTAAAATAAAATTAATAAAGATGAATGAAAATGGATATCAAAATAATAGGGATCCTTGAAACCTCAAAACCTAAAAATAATGGAGGAGGCAGCTTCCTCCATCCTAGAATTGAAAAGATGGAGAAGGCATTTTCATTATCAAAATCAATAGGTATCCTCGGAACCTAAAAACCTAAAAAAAAAAAAAAAAAATTTGTTGCCTCTTCCATCCTAGATTTGAAAAGATCCTCCATCAAAACATTAAAGGTGTGGTTCTTCCGATGTTTTTAATTATTCTATAATATTGTTTCTAAAATTAAAGGAAGGGTATATTTGGTAATTTGTTTACAATATATAATCTTTAAAAAAAAAAAAAAATTAATGAGGTGTGTATACAAAAATTAGTTCACATACAGATTTTCAACAGTGGAAATGTCGTCACTCCAAAATAAATCTGGCATTGCCAAGGCTCGCATGGGCAAGCCTAATCCAGACAGGACTTATAAACATGATCAGGCCTAACAAAAAATAAAGGGACAATATCATTTTTCCGCCTCCCCCCCTATTAGTAAATATCCCTCATGTATTTCACTTATTGGCCATTCTCCCCCCTGACAGTAAACATATTCGCCAATTACCCTTTTTTATTAGTTTTTCTGTTATCAACTCTAACTCTAACAAACACATTCGATGGAAAGACTATTTCGCCCTTGATAGACAACACGATTGATTTCTTGAAATGAAAATATTTCTGTCCTTTAATGAAACCCAGGAAATCATCATCAACAACACCAACTATCAACCAGGAATCCAAAAAACAAACACATCAACCAATTCAAAACCCAATAGATTTTCCAAATACAAATCGAAATCCAAATATAAGAAAATCCAACCAAATTCAAACCGAAATCCAAATCCAAACTGAAATCCCTTCTTTTCTCTCTCTCTCTCTCTCTAACACCCATACAAACCTAAGAAAATCGACCCATTAAGCCAAAAAAAACCCTAACCCCCAAACCCCATCGTAAAATCCAAACCGAAATCCAAATCCAAATCAAAATACAAATCGAACCCAAACTCAAGAAAATCAAAATCAAACCCGGAAATCCCCATAAAACCCAGAAAAAGCAAACCCAAAAATCACCATCGATCCATTCTCTTCTCTCTCTCTAACACCCACACAAAACAAAAAAAAAAATCGAGACCCAACTGGTGTTGCACCATAGAGAAACAGGAAAGAAGACATAAGAGAAACGTAAATCGTCATTTTGCGATGATCG
The DNA here is from genome assembly GCA_035582765.1 of Acer negundo. Taxonomy (NCBI): domain Eukaryota; kingdom Viridiplantae; phylum Streptophyta; class Magnoliopsida; order Sapindales; family Sapindaceae; genus Acer; species Acer negundo. The sequence continues at coordinate 18,765,316 of CM069241.1, read as the reverse complement.
CCATAAACGGCGAGCTCTAGAAGAGAGAGAGGCAGGTTAACGAGAGAGAGAGAGAGAGAGAGAGAGAGAGAGAGATACCATGTTACCCTTTGAGTCAACCACAAGATAACGGTCAACTAAGCATTTTAACGGAAAAACTAACAGGAGGGGGGTAATTGGGGAATAAGTTTACTATCGGGGGTGGGGGGGAATGATACTATCCCAAAAATAAACCTAATAAATAACATTAAAGGCATGGCCCAGCCCGTCAGACAGCTCGTTTATTTGCTCGTATTGTATTAACCAATTAAAATGTACTAAAATAATACAATACAGTGTTTTGTTTGTTTTGCACTGTTCACTGTATTGAATGATACTATCCCAAATAAATAAATAAATAACATTAAAGGCCTAGCCTAGCCCGTCAGACATCTCTAATACAACCTCAAGTTTTTTGTTTTTTTTAAATAATACAACCTCAAGTCCTTAAGACCAAGTTTATTTGCTCGTATTGTATTAACCAATTAAAATGTACTAAAATAATATAATACAATGTTTTGTTTGTTTTGCACTATTCACTGTATTGTATTAGTTAATAATTTTTAATCGGTCTAATACAATGGATGTCATATTAGCTAATACAAAATTGATAGGTTGTATTTGTTAATACAGTCTACTATATCCTAATACAAAATATCACCAAATGCACGATTGTATAAATAATACAATACAATCCAATAAAGTGTATCAAACAAGCCCTAAGTTGCTTAAAAAAAAAATCTTAAGTTAGTAGGTTTAAGTGTTTAACTGAATTTAATGCGTCAAATTGTGCATCAACTTTGTCTAACCCATTTCATATTTTTGTTTAAAGAAAATTCTAACACCACTTAAACTTTAAAAAGGAGATGCATAATCATGTTTCGATTCACTTAATTTTGTTAAAATCAAAACTGTCACTATGTTAATGGAATAATCTCTTTTTTTTTTTTTTTTTGTTACAAAGGAGGGCAACTCCCAGAGAAAAGAAATAGACTAGGAAGAAAGAGGAGTTAGGCAGCGCCTGAAATAAACATGGCCAATAGCATCAACCTCTGATAGAACCAAAATTGGTATGATTTGGCCCTCATTTCCTTCTCTTTTTGCTTGATTCTCGGGTATTTCCCTGTGTTTTAATGTCATTAATCAAGTGTTTCAGGTTTAATTGTGTTTCAAGGGCATTTGTGAAAAAGAAGTAGAAGTTAGTGCAAAATGTGCACAAGGTGGAGAAACAGGGCATTGTCGCCCTTTTATGAAGATGTTGTCGTTATGGCGACAGAGAGATGCAATTCAAAGCAAAGCGTCGCCACAAGTGTCGCCATGGCGATAGAAAGATTATTTCCAAAAGAAAAATCAATCATGGATGCGTGGCCACGAGACGTCGCCACGACAAATGACCACACAAATGGCAACATTGAAGAAAATATGGCGTTGCCATGAGATGTTGTTGTGGCGACAAAATGGCAACACAGAAGAAAACATGGCGTCGCCACAACAAATGGCCACACAAAGGGCCACATAGAAGCATTAGTGGTGTCGCCACGATAAATGGCCAAACAAATAATGACATAGAAGAATTAATGGCATCGCCACAGCCACAAGGAGTTGTTTTTAGCTCTAGTTGATGTCGCCCCAACGTCGCCATGAACCAAACTGTGAAGCCATCTATGTCAATTTGACAAGTCCAGGGTATTTTGGTAATTGACCATCTGTGACCTAATTTGAAAACCCTATAAATACATCACTATTTTCCCTTTTTGAACAACTCTTGACAACCAAGAAACCTCTTTTCTTCTACCATTCCTAATCCCACCATTTCTCCTCCATCCAAAACTTAATATCTAGATTACTTTCCCCCAATCATTCCTTTCTTCCCATCTTCTCCACATATCTCCTTATTCACTTCCCACTTGACTCCATCTATCTAAACACATCTTCATCATCCACTCTTTGTATAAGGAGCATCAAATGCAAGGAAAGGATCAAACTCTACAAAAGGAGGCCTAAGGGTGATTTCCTAATCTTTTACTTTCCTTCCCTTTGATTGTAATATGTGTAACTAAACCCCCTTTCTAGGGGATTGATGTTAAAACATTTGGATTGGGTTTTGCTTAAGCTTTAATATGTATTGAATTTCTATTTGTGTTCTATTCAATTTATAACTAGATTCTATGCATTATATAATTGACATGTATACCCACTAGTTGATTATACTCATGTTTAGGATAATTTGTTATATAATCTTGATTGGATTGACACCTTTGATGGATTGACAACATAGTGACTAGGGTAGATTGTCATCAACTGCGATAATCTAAACCTTTAAATTGTAACAAATCGATCCCGCCTTGACCCCCTCTCCTTAATCGGTTAGGCATTTCGGTAGGAAGTTGTTTATGGTTCATAGTGATTTTCTAAACACATTCAAGACTACAATTGGTTAACATTTGTGGGATTGGTTCACTAAGATAGCTTGAGAAGCATTTCCTATAATCCACTTGCAATCCCATTAATTCCCTAGCAATTCTCTTAATTGTTTATTCCATATATCTTATCTAGATTTGTTGTGCATTCTATTTTATTAGTTTTATTAGTTTTATTTTACATGTATGTTTGATGGCTTAACAAACCATACAACCATCCATTTCTTATGATTTACTTTATTGCATTTCTGAATTGTTAATTTATTCAACTAATTATTCTAATTCCCCGTAGAACGAATCCTAACTTACCACTTTACTAAATTTTACATCTAAGTGGATTTTCGAGTGGTGAAAATTGGTTTTCAAAACGAACATATTAAAACATCATTTTGTTATGCAAAACAACCGCATCAGCCTCCAAAAAACTTTTGACCTCCAAGGAAGGGTCACCATGAACAACTAAGCCAATAGTCATACCATGACCCATTCAGGCAAGCCCATCAGCCACCATGTTGGCTTCTCTGAAAATATAAGCAACATCACAGCACCAATCTTCAGCAATCAACTTCTTACAATTCTGAACAAGGCGAAATAGGGGACGGTTCGAATTTATATCTTTCGTGAGCAACTGAATAATAGTAAGAGAGTCGGATTCAACCAACACTTTTCTGAAACCCAAATTCCAAGCCAAATTGAGGCCTTTAAACATTCCCCATAGCTCAGCTTCAAGGACACTACTCGAACCCTTATTCAAGACAAAACCATTCACCTAATGATATAAGTGGTTACGTAGCACACCTCCAGTTGTTATGCTACCAGTGACACTATTACGGCTGCCATCAATATTTAACTTTAACCATCCCGCACTCGGAGGGGTCCAAACAATCGGACGTAACATATCAGTCCTACAAATATCAAGACTGTTAGCATCCAACCAGCCCTTACTAAAAGTATAAATGATACTCTGATGAGAGTGGGGAGTGGAAAAATTCCTATCAAAAGTTAAATCACCATTTCCATAATAACCACAAGGTATTAGCAAAAAGAAGAGAATGAGGGAGATTACCATCCAGCAGTTTATTATTATGAAGATTTCCAGTAATCCAAGCTTCAAAATCACCATTAAAAGCAAGAGAAGAAGTAGTACCTCTAGAAACCTTATCCCAAATTGTCATGGAAACTTCGCAACCACGCATCAAGTGTTGAACATCTTCAATTCCCACTTCACATCTTGGACACAAAGTATCATCAGTTAGGCCCCGAGTAGCTCTTTGAAAATTAGTGAGGATCCTATCTTAAAGTAGGGTCCAAAGGAAATGCATGATCCTAGCTGGAAGTTTGAGCTTCCAAATAAAACTCCACTTCCATTAGGGAAGACTATCCAACTCAAGCGAGCCTACATAAGCCGATTTAACAAAGAACTCCCCATTTTTGGTCCACCTCCAAATGACTTCATCTCTACCATTATATTTTCTTCCAGCATGGATGCTTGCAATTTTCTAAACAATTTCCCAAGGAAGGACGTTATCAAGAAGTTGGAGCTTCCATTCACCATTAGATAAGTAATCACAAATAAACTGACCCAACAAGCTGTCTGTAAGATTGACCTTGGCATGAAACTTCAGATCACCCACATCAAGCACCTAATCATCAAGCCAAAACCAAATTAAACGGCCATTTCCAACCTACCACTTAAGACCTTTAACAACCAACTTTACTCCAAAAGCTATTCCTTTCCAAGTACTAGAACAGATGCTTCTTTTCTTGGACTACATCTCAACAAAAGATTTGTTGCCCATGTACTTATGTTTCATGAGTTGGCACCAAATGCCCTCATCTTTCTGAAGCATACGCCACCCCATATTAGTAAGGAGGGCTTGATTTATAAGTTTAGTTCTCTTAATTCCAAGACTACCATGAAGTTTAGAGAGGCAGACATTATCCCAATTAACTAAATGGATGGTCTTCCTAGAAACCGATTGCCCCCAAGAAAATCTCTGTTAATTTCATTCAACTTACAACAAATCTCTCTAGGGAGTTTCACAGATTGCATTGTGTGGATCAAAATAGCAGCAGTCATAACCTTGATTAGGGTAGCTCTCCTCGCAAGAGAGAAGGTCTCACTCTTCCAAAAATCTAGCCTTTTTTGTGTTTTCTCAACTAAATCCATATAAGTACGATTAGTAATCCTACCATGAATAAGGGGACACCCAAATATTTACCAAGATCTTTTATGAGTGGTGAACTACACACACTAGCAATGGTTCTGGCATCACCCTTTTTAATATAGCTAGAGCAAAAGATCCTAGACTTAGGGAAACTCACTTGTTGCCTAGAGAGGTTGCAAAAGATATCCATGCACTCTCTCATAAGATGAGATTAGGAAGTAGTAGCTTGCCCAAAGAGGATGAGATCATCAACAAAGAATAGGTGGGATATATAATGACCCATTCTATAAATCTTGACACATTTCCAAAGCCCACCATGAAGTCTTTGAGTAATCAAGTGAGAAATCTTTTCCATGCATAAGACAAAAACATAAGGAGAAATCGAGTCTCACACATCAAGGAGAAAAAGTATCTATTATCTCCCCATTCAAGATGATTTTATACTTGACACTTGTGATACACCATATAATGAGTTCCATAAGAGAACCTCCAATTATGGCCTCACTAAGCACACATCTAATAAAAATCCACTGTAGTTTATCATAGGCTTTAGCAAGGTCGATATTCCACGCCACAAACCCTTTTTTGCCTTTCATAAATCTAATGCAAGATCTCTTGAGCATCCACAATATTATCTTGAATTTGTCTACCGGGGATAAGGGATAACGGCAACTTGGTTGGGACAAATAAAAGACTTTTGAGCAGTTGAACAATAACCTTACTAATAATTTTGTAAGAGGTATTACACAAACTAATAGGGCAAAGCTAGGACATATGAAGAGGGTTAGGGACTTTAGGGATGAGTGAGATGAGAGTAAGGTTTAATTTAGAAGGGAAAGTCCCTGTTCTAAAACTATTCATCACAAGCTCAACTAAATCTTTCTTGCATACATCCCATTGGCTTTAGAAGAACATAGTAGGAAGTCCATCCGGAACAAGAGCTTTTAATCCACAAATCCCAAAAAGACTAGACTTCACCTTCTCCTTACATACTGATCTGTGCAAATCATCATAGGACTTATCCTTCAACACAGGAAAATAACCAAGCAGAGTATCATAGCTTTATCATGGTGTGATAGGCCGAAAAAAGATTAAGAAAGTAAGAAATAGCAACAACCTTCATGTTGTCTTTATAATTTATCCACACACCATGCTCATCTTTTAAGCCTTCCAATTTATTAAACCTTTTTCTAATTAAAGTATCCAGGTGAAAGAACTTAGTATTCTTATCACCCTCCCTATATTCTTGGATTTTTGGAGCCAAAATAATTCCTCTTGTTCATTGATAATACTATACTCCTCCTGGAATTTAGATTCAAGCTTAATCAGACCAGGATTAAACACCTCACCTAGTCTTCTTTGAATCCATTGGATTCTAGCAAGGAGTCTTCTCTTTTTCTGAAAAATACACCTAAAAACAGTCTTATTCCACTCTTTTAACTTGTCAGATAAAAGAAAATTCTTATCCACCAAGTTAATACTATGCGTGTTTCAAAAGTGCTTCACATATTCACAAAAGTATTTATGCTTCAACCCACATGGCCTCGAATCTAAAAGGCTTAAGAGAAATCTGAGGTATATGAGAACTCTAGAGACTCAGCACAATGGGGTAGTGGTCAAAGGAGACACAAGGAAGATGATAAACAAACTCTTCCACAAACATAAGTCTCCACTCTTGAGAACACAGAGCTCTCTCCAATCTCTCTATTAAGTTCTCACTGATTCCCCTGTTAGTTACCTAAGTATACTTTTGGCCAACAAAACCTAGATCAATAAGTTGATTCTCATTAATCCAATCTGCAAACCCTATTTTAGAGTGATAATCTCTACCACCTCTCTTTTCATCCCTACTAATAATCTCGTTAAAATCCCCCATAACAACCTAGGGGCCCTTGAAGCAACTTCTTACAGCATGTAAACAGTCCCACAAAACTTTTCTAGCAGTAACATTTGGATTGGCATAGACGATGGTGAGAAACCAAAACTTATTACCCTCCGCCAACACTACCGTGATATTGTACCTTGAACTAGCCACAACTTGTAGCTTGACTTTACTATTGTTCCATAAGAGTCAGATACCCCCTGAGAACCTAGAAGCCACTACAATAAATCTATTCGAAAAATCCAAACTGTTTATAATCTTGGAAGCCTGATACCACTAATCCTGGGCTCCAAAATAGCAAACACCTCAAAACGACGTAAATTTCTCATGTAAGAAACCACTTTCCCAAAACCTTTCTTACCTACCTCTCTCACATTCCATATATAGATCATCTTAAAATTAAGAGAAAAAAGGTAACAACACAAGGGAGTAAACTATTCCAAAACAATTTCCATTGCCTTTGTGAGCTTAAAGGCAACAGCTTCCAAATTAGTCTCGCCAAACACATCCATCTTCTGCACCATGCAATTATTAAAATCTGAGAGGTTTCCTCACCACTAGTGTTATAAGCCTCAACATTGGGAGTCATCTACATCAACTGAACAGGGGAAACCGACACACCTGACTTCATTATATTTATGTGCAGCAGCCGAAGGACATTAGAGTCCTCTAGGACATCATCCATGTCATGAGATTGAATAATAGGAGTATTAAAGAAAAACCACTCCTATCCCTGTGACATTTTCTTTAAAAGGTTTAGTCTTAGTACCTTTATCTGTGTTATGGTTCACCAGGTATTTGTTAGCAGTAGTATTCGGTTGCTTGATGCTGACAAATGTCCGGTTTGAAAACTCAGCAAGGACTTTCTTGGCTGAGACCTTCCCTTGAGATCCATCAGTCGACTGTGTTGCAACTGCTGCAATTACCTCTTCCATATCTTCATTGAGAATAGCAAACCTCGAGCCCCCAGCTTTCTTGGAACCCATTTGTCCACTCATAATCGCTAGAGCCCCTTTTTTAACAATTGATCCCACCAATCTTATATTTTCTTTAGAATTTCCCATAGCAAGCCCAAAAAATTCAACTCTAAAGGTAGGAAGATCGCTAACAGAGTTAGAACCATTATCAACATTACCATGTCTCTCAGCACCAGAAGTAGTGAAACTATTGGCATATTTAAAACCATTACCATTCTTCCCTGAAATACCACTCTTTTTTCCAGCTTGATTCGAACCCAAATTACTTCTTCCAAATCTCCCATAAGACACATGTATCCAAGGTCCGAATGGATCATTCTTATCATCATTCGAACCCATTTCCTCCTCAGGTGCCTTAGCTTCATCATTCTGAACAATGTTGTCTTTCATACACAACTCCCTACTCTGACCAATTTTGCCACATTTAAAGCATATTAATCCCAGACTCTCACACTCCACTGTAATACTTCTATCTACTACCTCCAACGTGCTCTTTAGTGGCTTGGTGATATCAATTTTGATGCAAATCATGGCAAATCTGCCTCTAGCTTGAGATTCCGTGATTGGATCGACCTTATAGGTCTTACCCAATATACCACCTATCTTTTTCAACAATTCCACATCGACCCTAGAACCACGCGCTAAGCGCATTCAAATTTGGTCATCGGGGAAAAATAATACTTTTTTCACTATATAGTAAACTTTTATTGAATAGATTAAACTGATGTATAGCATTACGTTAAAACAAGGTCTTGTTTAATTAAACAGAATACAATGATCATCAGATCATAATATGTTTAGAAACAAAGAATGGGCAAAAAGGGGAGAAACTAAGAAGAAACATAAGATTGGAAACACTAATCATTCAATTCATTCATCAAGTCATTCAATTCATTCATCAAGTCTGATTACAAAAGGCTCTGATGGAGGTTTTTTATAGATAACAATATGAAAGAGATAAACATACAACTCCTGATAAAGATAAAACAAACCTAAACTAATCTCTTAAGTAGATAATTATACTCAAAATAAACACAATATGATAACTATTAATATCTAAATAAAACATCTAGATAATTCCCCATCATTCTCCTCTGCTAAGAAAGACTCAACTTCTATCAAGTCAAACAAGTTGCACCCATCGAACCAAAAAATACCACCTCTTGTTCCTTGTTGGGACAGCAAATCCATCTACCCAAGTTCCATTCTTTATAGACATGGGAAAATGAGCAATCTCCAGGCCTATAGGTACATCCGTTAACGACATCAAAACATGGTGAATTGTAGGTGTAGCAGTAGAGAAACGTTTTGTAGGGATCACAAAAGAAATGTCAAAGAGTTCATTGGTATGTTCATTTACCCCTTTGAATATTGTTTCATCAAGCGTTTGTACAATTTCATGAGTTTGTACCACAATAAAGGACGACCGATTGACCACTTAACTTTAAGAACATCAACATTTCCATGGTTGTCATATGTTGGATCTTCAGATGATCAATCTTTGTAGCTTATTTAGGCCATTTGTGGGCATATGGCTCAACTTGCCACGGGCAGGTATCGTTGATCATTTTAGTTTGCTGGAAAATCATTAAATTTTTTTAATTGGATGTCTAGTTGACAACAATCATCATAAATACATGATATACATCGACCCTAAAAGAGAACTTCTTGCTAAAAAAAAAGTACTCTAGTGTAATTGAAACCGGATAAAGGCTTTAGTAGAAGTTGACTTCTGAAATCTAACGATCCTCTGCACTAATCTATAAGGAGAAAATACTTGATGTAGCACTTCCCTGGTAATAGGATAAATCACATAATGTATTGTAACTAGGAGAACTCAGTTTGACTCATCTATGTGACAGCAGGGATGAATATATTCATGATTAGAAGTAGGGAATAGTATGGGTTGGTTTGGGTTAGGTTTGATGATACCCAAACCAAACCATTATTTAATCAGGTTTTTTTTCCAACCCAATCCAAACCAATTATAAGGTAAAACCAAACCAAACCAATAAAAATCAGTTTGGTTCGATTTGTATTGGCAGTTTAAGAAAATAATTACATTTTTAAAAAAAATTGAACAAATATAATAATATCAATATAAGTAGTTAAACTCATTATCAATAAGGTAAACAATAATACTAAATTTAACCAAATTGCATAACAATAATAGTTTTTTTAAGAAAAAAAACTGAAGTGTAAAACGCATAAAACTTATAAAATAAAATAAAATAAAATAAACCGTATTGCTTAATGCGTTTTTGTACGAAATGATCGTGCCATAAAACTACCTATTTTATGCCCCTATTTCCTATTACTTTGTGCTTATTTCTCGAGTAAAATAGGGATTTTAATGGTTTAAATAAGTGTTTCAGGTAAATACGGAAGTTCAGGGGCATTATTGTCATTTTGGACAAATTAGGGGCTAAAGTGGAAATATAGAACATTTATTGAAGATTCTATGAATAAGGCAAAGAGCATGAAGATTGATATTTGCCAGCCAAAGCACAGGAGGCTGCCACGTCAGATAGTAGAACGACATCGTTTTGGGGAGTGATTGTGTAAGGCTGACGTCAGTGATGACGCACGTCGTCTTCCTCATGCAGTCGGGTCGACCCGACCCGCGTATGACTCGGTTGACCCGGCGATGACCCAATGCTTTCCATCCATTTTTTGACCTGTTTCCGATGGTTTTTCTAGCCGTATTCTACCCAAATCAGTAGCCTACCTCCTTCCGATCACAATGGACCCATTTTGGGCTTCTCATGCACAAAGGTTTCCTCTCGTCCAAAACCTCCAAGTTTCCATGGCCACCAAGCTCCAAGCTCATCCCAGCGGCCATTGTCACACGAATAAGACGTTCAAACCCGCTGAAGACTCACATTTTCATGCCTATAGAACATTCCCACGGACAAGAACGACATAACTCGCAGCCAACTTCCAAGTTTCACCCGCGACTTCCACCGGAGGGCACAAACCCGCGAGCCTGGTGTTCTGAACTCGCGAGACCACCGACCTTGGAGGATATATTGACGTCCAAACCTTGCCCAAAACCTTCCCTAATATAAATATACATCTTTTGTTATCTAAACCACAATCCCTAATATCCTAACTAGCTTACAACAACCTAAAATAGCTTAGATAACCTAGAATTACAACACTACATTGTTCATATGGAATTCCCAGCTTAGAAGAAGAAGGTTTGGTGCTTAATTGAAGAATAAGAAGCTTACCTACTTGTGGTTTCTTCTTACCTCTTACTTCTCTTCTTATTTGAAGTTCATGAACATGTATGTGTAAAATACCCTCAATGTTGAGGGATGGATTTTCATATGACTTAATCTTGTAATTGATTGATCTAACCTTTAATATATCCATTTGAACTATTAAATGTGTATTGGAATTCGATTGAATGAATACATGTTAATGACGAATTAGGAACATGTAATCTTGTTTTATAACATTTGATTAGCTCTATTGGAGAGGATTTGGTTAGTAATTGCATGTCCATGCTTATTGACTAGTTCATATGTTCTAGGTGGCAATCTCTCTATTATTGTCATTCTATAACCAAAGTTGATAATAGTTAGAGTGGTAGTTGTTGAATTGAATATGCCATAGAACAAGTGTGCTTAATTGTGATCAATTGATATTATCCCTCCCCATTTACATCATCACTCTTGCATGACCATGCATAAGTTTAGTTAGTTTAGTTAGTTAGTGTTAACTTGGTTAATTGTATTTAGTAAGCTTGTTAGTTTAGTTAATTATAGTTGGATTTAGTTTAACTTAGTTGTAATTTGATTAAGCCATCTTAGTGTAATTCTAGAGAATTAGTTAGTTAATTGCTTAGTGATTACGTATCCTTGACCATAGGATTCGCATAACTTTAATTCTCCGCATTAGTGCAATTCAACCATGTTTTTCTCTTAATGCACTTGTAATTAGTGTATATAGTGTAAATAATCTAAGACCAAGAACTAGCTTAAGTGTACCATACCTCCTCGTGGGAACAATACCCTTACTTATAACCGCTATACAAGTTGAACGATTCGTATACTTGCAAAGGGTGAAAACTCTCGCATGTCCTATCATTTACCATAGTTTATAGAACTATCATGTGCGCATCACGAAACAATAAAAATAAATAGTTATTTATTCTCAATAAATTTGTTTAATGCTAACAACTTTAGATGAGATGAAATAGCTTTAAGAATAAATAGAGAGGGTTAGAAATTTGAACTGGGAAAGCGGTAACCTTGGAAATAAATAAAGAGTAATGACACACATATGTTAACTGCAAAAATTGGCAAAGGACAAAAGAAGAATTGTCCACCCAGATAGAAGGAAGAGACACATATCAAGAAACCATCTACCTACTCCTAAAAAGAGAAATGCTGGATCAAATCTGGATACGTACCTCCTCCCTTAGATCAAGCCAGTAAGACCAGTAATCTCGATAACCTCTAAGTACCCCCGACGCAGAGTTTCACTCAGAATCCTGCCACGGAGCCTAGTGGGGTATCCCGCTACTGCATCAGACGGGTATTCTGCTACTATAACAACCGGATACCCTGCTCCTACATCAGCAAGGTAACTCGCTGCCTCATCAGACAGGCATTAAGATTTTACGTTCAGCCAGGTACCCCGCTGCAAGAATGGTTGATATCAGGATACCCCGTCGAATAAGTACCTAACAAGGAAAGCATGAAACTAGCAAGAGCCGGGGTACACGAGAACCCAGATACCTCTTAGGATCCCCTCACCAAATAACCATAAGAAACACTCACAGAATTACAAACCCATATGTCTAGACAAACAAGTCTTGAAGCTTCAAAGAAAGAGGGTTGAAACGCTGTCGTTCAAATCCCGATAAAAAGGTAGACTCTTTCCCGCCACTTAAGAATTCCATTCGAATAAGGAGTATATTTTTACTAGAATCTTCTCTGAAAGGAATCACTTGATTCGGATAATTAAAGCTCCTACAAAGTTTGTCTCCTAGAAGGAAAGAAAATCCTGTGATCGCCAAAACCCTAGACCGAAATTATAGGAGTGCATGGCAAGCAAAAGGACCTACATATACGACACTATATTCACCAGAAAGAGGATGAAAAATTAGCCTCCTAAAAACCCTACACTCACGTTCGGTTCTACTTATCGACGGGCACGAATACACCATCTCCATCGCCTATTAAAACCCAGAATATCACCATATATCTTTCTAATTCCAAGTTTATTGATTGTACAAATATTCTCATAATAAAATCGTATTAGTTTTTTCTTGAGTAAGCTCTTGTTTATTTTGACATGAGCCTTGTTGGTATCGAACTACGTGATACCCCTTCGATCAAGATCTACCTTGATCTTGATCTTGATCATTAAAGTTGTTATTTGGAGATTCACCCAAGTGATGATTTTCCAGTAACACTTTTGGCACGGTCTGTGGGAAAGAATTATTACAACCCATTACTTTAAAAACAGCCCAGTCCTACCTAGATGTCTTTCAGAATGAGACTCCGATCCTCTCAGGCTTATCCAAACCCATCGGGACCCTTGTCCCTCGCTTCCACAAAAAGAGCTCAAAGATGGGTTAGAGGATCCAGGAATGATAACCCGGCTCCAATACCTCCTCCAGTTATAGCTGTAGGCTCCTTGCCTCAGGATCCGGTTGGGCAGGAGATCAATCGGGATATCTTAGAGCAGAAGGCTACGACCTACGTAGAAGCCATCTGACTCAGAATGATAGCTCAAGGAATCCCTTTTGAAGCAACTGGGATCGCAGGATACATTGGCCCAAGTACCCCAGTACTAGTGTTTAACCGACTAGGTCCATCTCCACCAACCCTGGTCGGTCAAATTAATCTCAGACCCCGACTGGTGAAATCCGTAATTGAGATTCCACCTAGGAGAGTCCATAGCCCGATTCAGAAGGAAGCACCAGATCTCGTAAAAGCCCCAGAGGTAGGCACCATGAAACTAAGCGAAAGGAAGTGGTTATTAATTTAGAGACCTCGAATGAAGAAAGCTCTGTGGCCCGATCCGGAAACAAGAAATCTCAGCACCTAGAAGATCAGATGGCCAAAATGGTAAAGGAGTTTGAGGAATTGAAGAAGGGAAAGCACTAGGGAATCCGTAAGAACCCCCTAGGTGAGAAGAATACACATTTCTCCAAAAAAGTCAGGGAAGCAAGGTTACCCCCCAAATTCAGGATGCCCTCGGAGAAGTACTCCAGAACAGAGGACCCCATCAGCCACCTCACCAAGGAATCCGGAAGAACCCCTTGGGTGAGATGAATGCATCTTTCTCCAAAAACATCAGAAAGGCGGGGTTACCCCCCAAATTTAGGATGCCCTCCGAGAAGTATTCCGGAGCAGAGGATCCCGTCAGCTACCTGGAAAGCTTTGTCCATCATATGGAAGTACAGAATACAACCCGATCAACCATGTGCAGGATGTTCCCTTCGACCTTGACTGACTGTGCCAAGACATGGTTCAGGAAATTACCACCAGGTAGTGTTGACTCTTTTTCTAAACTTACCACAACTTTTTATGCGTAATTTCAGGGGATCAAGCCTCGTCCCAAGGACCCTATCTTGCTTCAGTGTGTGATCCAGGAGCGGGGTGAGACCTTGAGGTCTTATATGGAGAAATTCCACAAGGAAGTTATTCGGATGGGAGTATTCAACGAGAAAGAGACCTTGGCTAATTTTCGAAGAAACCTGTGGGCGGGCAGACTATTTTGCTCTTTTGCTAAGCATCCTCCAAAAACTTACCAGGAAGCCTACAATCGAGCTTTAGAACAAGTAGACATAGAAGAGTAGCTCCGGATCAAGGTTAAGCATGATGAAGCCCAGTTGACCCCACGTCCTAAGTAAGAGACTCTAAAGCCCATGCCAGTTAAGAGATTCCAGAATCAGCCCCTAAATAGGTCAACCTACAGGCCGCTTCCTATTCCCTCGTACTAGGAAAGGTACCCGGTTAGAAGATCCCCCCTTCTGAGATCTCCACCCAAGGCGGTCCCTCTGAAAGAAGTAGCCCAGGTAGCAAGGGAGGAAGATGGATATAATCACTACACTCCCCTTAATGCTTCCCGAGAAACCATCTACCTCGCCATCCGGGATAAAGGTCTACTCAAGAAGCCAGGTCCTATGAAAGTCCCAGCTGATAAAATGAACCAGTACAAGTATTGCGATTTCAATAAGAATGTCAAATACAGCACTTCTGAATGCTATAGCCTCCGCAATCAGATCGAAGGATTGGTAAGGGGAGGCCTGTTGACAGAATTTTTACAGCAAGTACGAGATAGCATCAAGGAAAGGAAACAAGTACAAAGCGGGATGTAGGAGGCGAAATAAAAAAAGAGGGATGGAGAGAAGGATCTAATGCAGCATATTCAGGTGATTCACAACATTAGTGGAGGCCCCACCTTAGCCTGAACCTCCAACAATTCAAGAAAGAATCACACAAGGAAAATCCCCGGGCTCATCACGGGTCATGAGATACTCAAAGACAGCAATGGATCCTGAGATCCATCCCACTCTACCAAGATTATCTTCACAGAGGAAGATGTTTACAATACAGTCCAACCACATGACGATCCCATGGTAATCTCAATACAGATTGCCAACTGTCGGGTTCACCGTGTCTTGATCGATACTGGAAGCAGTGTTGACATCTTATTCAAGGGAGCCCATGAACAACTTAACTTGAAGAACTCCTGTTACAACAGCTGCACCTCACTTTTGTATGGATTCACAGGGGACTCTGTAATGCCAATGGGATCTAAAATCCTTCCAGTGATAGTCGGAGAAGCTCCACTTCAGCAAAACATGATGATAGAGTTCATCATGGTGGATACCCCATCTGCCTACAATGCCATTCTAGGTAGGCTCTTACTCTTAGGGATTAAGGGGTGTTATCCATCTACCACAATGTCCTTAAGTTTCCAGTGGGAGCAGAAGTGGGAGAAGTCAAAGAGGATCAACAGGCAGCCCGCAATTGCTATGCGGTATCTACCAATCCCGCCGCGCTTGCTAGACAGTGCGTGCATATAGCCAGTGAAATGAACCTGGGTACGCCGGAACAGGGTTATTATGTCATGGAAGAAAGAGAGGTGCCAGACGTAATCATAGAAGAGCAGGAGGGTGAAGAGCGGGGTTGGACCAGTGGTCATCCCGCGGATCAGTTAGAACAAATACCTGTCAGGGAGAAGATCTCACTAAGGTGGTGAAAGTTTGGAGGGCGATTGAATCCCGAAGTCAAGGAAGACTTGATAAAGCTCCTTAGAGAATACAACGATATTTTTGCTTAGAGCCATGAGGAAATACCTAGCATTCCTATTAGCCTGGCTACCCATAGGTTGGTAGTAGACTCAACCTTCAAGCTAGTGAAACAGAATTTAAGACATTTCAATACCGAACGGAATGCCGCAGTCCAGGAAGAAATTGACAAGCTCCTAAAAGTTGGATTCATCAGAGAATCCTGGTACCCCGAATCGATTGCCAATGTGGTCATGGTAACCAAATTTAACGGAAAATGGCGAATGTGTGTGGACTACACCAACCTTAATCGGGCTTGCCCTAAAGATAGCTTCCCATTGCCCAAAATCGACCAGCTCATAAATTCTACCGAGGGAAACAAGCTCATAAGCTTTATGGATGCCTTCTCGGGATACAATCAGATCATGATGCATCCCTCAGATCAAGATAATACCAACTTCATCACCTGACAAGGCCTCTACTGCTATTAAGTAATGTCATTCGGACTTAAAAATGCAAGTGCTACATACCAGCGTATGGTGAACAAAATGTTCAAGTAACAGATAAGAAGATCCATGGAAGTATACATAGATGATATGATCACAAAATATTTGGAGGCCGAACAACACCCAAGAGATTTACGCCAAACTTTCCAGGTAATATGAAAAAATCAGATGAGATTGAACCCCGCAAAGTGTGCTTTCGGGGTGGCAGCAGGAAAGTGAAACTAATAATGCACTGTGTGTTCTAATATTAATCTAGAGAGGGTGAATAGATTTTAATCTTTATTACCAAATTTTCACGTTTAGTCAATTTACGAAAATATCCCAACTAGTAAATACAATACAACAAGTGTAATATGTGCGAAATTTAAATAACACTTGATATTTACGTGGAAACCCTCAATAGGGAAAAACCACGGGCTGGTAAGTGCGCCGCACTCGAACCTTGAATCCACTAATTGTAATAACGTTTACAACCTAATCCCGATATTTAACTCGCTACCACTACCCTTAGGCCTGTAAAAGTGGATAATTGCTCAATCCTTGCAATCACTACTTGTAATGATGTTCACATCCTAGGTTGACCTCAACCATGCTCGGAATGTAACCCACCACTACTGCCTGCAGGCCTATAATAGCAATCTTAGATCAAAACTTAATTCTCCAAAGAGATCATACACTCTAAGTGAATATGCAAAGATATCCAAATATGCAAATAGAGCTAGGGTACACTATATGCTTATCTAGGATGATAATATGGCAATTAACACAATCCTTGATATCAAAAGCTAAATGACATGTCATAAAGCTTAGCTATGTAGAGGATAACCAATCCTAGATACAATAGCTATCAAAAACAATCTCAAACATTTCAATAAGATTAATTAGCTAGATTTATATATCAATCATGAAATCCTAGCTATCAAAAAACAATCTCAATCATGCAATGAGATTAATTAGCTAGATGGCATATAAACAATAAAACCTAGCTATCACAAAATAACCCAATCAACACATAATCTCAATCTTGTATGTAGAAATTACTCTAAGAACATACAAATAATACATGAGATAAAATTGATAAGTAAAAATACTCATTATGTAAGATAATAGTGTTCAACATACTATACTATGTGTGTTATAAAAGACCCATGCATTAGCACATACTAGATGATCCTAGATGATGCTTAGATTAAGATTTATGCATATGGAAAAGGTTTTGATGATCAAAGATGAGTTCTTGGGTGAATTTCTCTTTGAAAATCCTCTCAATCAAAAATATAGGTTTTTTGAGTCATTGGAAACCACCTAAAGAAATCACAATATATATATAGGTCTCAATTAGATGTAGAGATTTCTAACAACCTAATTGTCAACAAAACACCACATAAACATTCAAAGGCTTAACTAGTTGATTAAAAGACAATCTATCAACCTAGTTATCAATAAATCACACAAGAATGTTTATGACTTAGCTTTTAGGTAAAAATGACCTAATCAATTAAGATATCAAAATACAAACTCAATCATGTTATCAAGACTCATAAATATATGCAATAAATAGAGTCTAGGTATTTAATCAAGCAATAAATACCTAATCTAGAATAAGAAGAACATTAAATGATATTCAATGAAGTTCTAACTTACCTAGTCATGAAACAATGAAGAATCATGCTCAAATGATGTTGAATGATGCAAGATGGAGATTGGTTTTGGGTTTGGAGAGTTAAAGAAGCAAGCTTAGTGCTTTCTCTCTCAAGAATATGGAGCCTCTCCCTCTAGGGTTTGATTTAGTGGCTCTACCCTCAAAATGATGAGAAATATATGTATTTATAGTGCCCAAGTGAAACTATGTCGTTTTGGAAGAAATAAAAAAATTATGGGCATTTCCGCGGTACACGCGACAGTGCAGAAGCTCAAGATTCGAATACTCTGAAAAATGACCAAATGATATCGAAACCTTTCGTATGATATATCGTTGGAAAGGTATGAATGTATAGTTTCTACTTGTTTGTATAGAATGACATTTTGATATCTGTAGAAAAATTTATGGTCAATTGAGTGACCAAAGGTCAGAAACAGACAACAACAGAGTTGCCCTATTTTTGTGGTCACTTCGGAGATTTCAAAACAAATCAAAACGGTCATGAAATATTATGAATAATATATAGTTGGAAAGGTATATGTTTCTAGTTTGTACAGAAATTTTAAAACTAATTTTAAAGCTTTTTATAAAAAGTTATGGTCACAAGACCATGCAAAGGTCAGTTTTGAAAATACTTGAAACATTGAAATCCAATCTTTTAAAACTAGACATCTTACTCCAATCAACTGCACCATAAATAACACTAATCTAAGAGAAGAATAGGATCTTCTCAAATGGTCAACTATCGCGTTATGAGATGCACACCATCGTGCAAGCGCAGATGTTTCCGATCATACAAACGGAAACCAATTACACAACACTTAAAGCTAACAAACATGAAGTGCAAGTGTGGGAATTGAATGCATCATAATGCCTATCATGTCATGGCATTATCATAGAACAAGATGCAATCAATTCAACATGCATGAATAAAATTCATGACTCTGCATCTTAATGCCTAAAAATGTCATGGCATTTTAATAAACTAGATGCAATCAATTAAAACATGCAAGAATAAATGTTCAAGAACATGCATGCACTCAAATAAAACACAACATACAAGAATAAGATATATGCATGAGTTGTGTGTGTGTGTGATCGGTCCATTTCCATACATGTTTTAGGCCCTATTTCCTATTACTTATGTTTTGTTCTCGAGTAAAATAGGTTGTTTAATGTGTTTGTTGAGCATGTGTAGTTTCATTCCATTCAAGTGGTGTTAAATCTCATTTTGGTAGAAAAGAAATCAAAAGATAGAGAAAAGGAATAAATTGGAAGAAACCATGAAAAGAGGATTTTCGGCCTGTGCAGAACAGTCATGTTGTGGGGCCCATATCTCTCAGCTCTGATTGAATTATGTGTCCTACTACCTATGGATTGAAAGCCCCAGACGTCTAGTTTTCGATGCACTTTTCGGATTGCAATTTCGATATTCCTAGAAGAAGTTATGACTGATTTAGTAACCAAAGGTCAGAGCTAGTGAGTCTACCGCCGCCCAAACCGCCCCGCGTGCATGTGTCTAGGGAGCGGTCCTGGGCAACGGAAAATAGCAGAAGAATTCTGCTTGCTATGCAGCCACCGAGGCAACTTGCCTCCGAAGAGGTCTAGGGAGTGGTCGTACGTAATTTTGACGGATTTCAACTCTGAATTGTTCCGGAACTGTTCCAAAACTTCCCAAATCAAATTCTAATGACTCTAGAAGACCAATACATGTTTGGGAAACTTTCTAAACTCAAATTAGGAGCCAATCATCAAGAGAGGAAATCAAAGTTGGGAAAGGATTCTAATTCCTTGTTTTCTTCTACTTTCCCACTTTGTGGATTTCCTAAACCTAAGAAGAATTGGAGGTTCACAAGGAAAAGTCACCTATAAATACTTCATATTCTTTTCAATTAGGGAGAATCGAAAGGAGATCCCAAGCCACCAAGGGGTCCGTCCCCCATCACACCACCACTATTGTTGCACTTGGAAGCTTGAAGAAGACATTAATGGGTTTTATCAACTCTTTCTTCTCTTCTTTTAATCTTTTCATGTGTAACTAACTCCATACTAGGGGATCGATGTGAACCTATGTAATGCTCATGTTATGATTCAAACTCTATATCTTTATTAATCAATTCGGATTTAGATTTGTTCAATTCATTATATGTCTTACTCTTGACTTACGTTAATCTAATGGAAATTAATTGATACTTGTCTAGGTTTTCAATAATTTATAAATTGAGATTGCGCTTGAGGAATTTAGGTTGTCTTAATTACTTTCCAATTGAATGAGTATGATTGTTCTCGACATAGGAATTACTGCGAGAAAAATTTTGGTTCAATAATTCTTGCACGTAATGAGTTCTTGGTGATGACTTACACCTTTGACGAGGGTGAGTTGTGATTAAGAACACGTGGTTAAATCCCGAGGAATTAAAGTAATATTATATTTAAGATGATAATGAACTCTGAATCTGGATTGAATCTATTTAATGGAATTAGTTGATGAACATTGAGTATAGCATATGAGGAGCATCAGTTACCTAGTTTTCCATCTCTTGATCACATTCACCAATTCTTTGTTAAATTGTTTTCTTAGTTTAATTCAGTTCTAAATCAATCAATCAATCTCAAATCTCTTGGTTACTTTTAATTTCTTAGCTTTAATTAGTATTAGTTATAATTGATAAATCATTTTTCCTCGTGGGAACGATCCCTACTTGTCGTTGTACTTATCTCACGATTCGTGCACTTGCGAGTTAGGTTTTTATAACACGATTTTACAACATCAGTGTGCAACTAGATCTCTTCAAAGTAAGAAAGCACTAGAATATACCTTTGGTGCTTCTTCTGTTGAGGTCTTGAACGGGCCTTGGTTGTGCAAAACACCAACCATCAAATACCTAAGATACCCTTACATCAAGCCCCAATATGTGGTTTGTCCACGAAATAAGCTAATCAATAAATGTGAATCCTTACAGAAAGTTTCTGGGGTTCATGGTACATGAAAGAGGAATTGAGGCCAATCCCGAGAAGATCAAGGCAATCCTAGACCTCAAGCCTCCCACAACTCTTAAGCAAGCACAGGGATTGACAGGCCGGATAGCGGCATTGAACTGATTCATATCCAGCTGCACAGATAAGTGCCTCCCATTCTTCAAGATTATCAAGCAGGGAAAGAAGCTGAAGTGGGATGAGCAAAGCAAACAGGCTTTCCAAGCCTTAAGGGAGTACTTGGCCAATCCCCCTCTACTTATAGGAGAAGAACTCCAACTCTACCTGGCGATGTCAGAAGCTGCCACTAGTAAGGCCTTAGTGAAGGAATGAAGTGACGGGGTACAAAGACCAATGTACTATGTAAGCCGTGCTTTCACCAAGTCTGAAAAAAACTACACCCTCCTAGAGAAGCTCGCCTATGCCTTGGTGACTACAGTCAGAAAGCTCCAGCCTTATTTTCAGGCATACACTATCATGGTAGTCACTGATCAGCCCTTAGGACAATTCCTCTAGAGGCCGGATATATCAGGCATGCTGGTTCTATAGGCCCTAGAGCTCACCTAGTTTGACATCAAATGCAAGGCAAGAACCACAATCAAAGCACAGGCCTTAGCCGACTTCATAATGGAGTTCAGTGTGAATCCAGACCCAGTTACCAAGCCTAACCCCAGTCCGGATCAGACCGATCTAGACTGGCCTGAAGATAACAAGACTTGGGTTCTATACACGGATGGGGCATCAAGTCAATCGGGATACAGAGCAGGAATCGTCGTGATAGACCCAGAGGGGGTTGAATACAGTCACTGCTTTAGGTTTGTGTTCAAAGCTACCAATAACGAAGCAGAATATGAAGCCTTATTAGTAGGAATAAGAGTAACAGAAGCCTTGGGGGTTGATTTCCTCCTAGTCAAGAGTGATTCCCAATTGGTGGTCAACCAGGTGTTGGGGTTATACCAAGCAAAAGGTGACAATATGGTAACGTATCTAGCTAAAGTCCGAGAAGCAATGATGGGATTCAAAGGCGTAAGGATGGAATAGGTACCCCGAGAGAAAAATCACTAGGCAGATGTTCTGGCCAAGATCGCAGCAGGTGAGGGGCATACCTTACCAAGAGGGGTACCCCTCCAACTGATACCCCACTCCAGTATAACCAAAGGGGTGGAGATCCTCCCAGTAAACAGACTCCCTTTTTGGATGGATCCAATAGTGGACTACCTCCAAAGTGACATTCTCCCTGCAAACTCAAATCAAGCACACAAGCTAAAGAGAATCGCTACCCGTTACTTCCTTGTAAACGGATATCTTTACCGCAAAGGGAAGTCCCTCCCCTTACTTAGATGCCTTCACCCAGATAATGCTAGCTGGGCACTTGACGAGGTAAATTCAGGGGACTGTGGAAATCATGCATCAAGCGAGACACTAGCCTGCTAGATACTTAGAATGGGCTACTTCTAGCCGATTATACATTAGAATGCAAAACAGTTTGCGCAATCATGCAAGGCTTGCCAAAAGACAGCAAACCTCCATCACCTCCCTCTGGAAAGGCTCTCCTCAATCAGTACACCTTACCCCTTTGCTATATGGGGACTAGATATAATTGGCCCACTTCCTACTGCACCCGGCCAGGCCAAACATGTAGTAGTAGCAATAGACTACTTCACCCGGTGGGTGGAAGCTAAGGCACTTGTCCGAATAACTGAAGAAAAGACCACTAGCTTTGTCAAAGAGAATATTGTCTGCCGTTTTGGTACCCCGATGGCCATCATAACTGATCTAGGAAATTAATTTGATAACACAAACTTTAGAGAATTATGTGAAATCCGAAACATTGATCTCTGATTTGTATCAGTAGCTCATCCTCAAACTAATGGGTTGATAGAGGCTACCAACAAAACTATTAAGAAGGTCCTGAAGAAAAAGCTCCAATAGAAGAAAGGATTATGGGTTGAAGAATTACCCAATGTGCTTTGGGCATACAGGACAACTAGAAAGACAGCAATAGGGGAGATCCTTACTCATTGGTTTTTGGAACTGAAGTAGTCTTACCCATCGAGCATAAGCTTATATTTTTCCGGGTTCAAAATTACAAATCGGAAGATAATGAGGCTAAGTTGAGAGTCAATCTGAATCTGCTCGAGAAGAAACAAGGCAGGATCGCCGAAAGAGTAGCAGTGTACTAGAGTAAGATAGCCCGACACTTCAACAAAAGAGTAAGGATCTGTAATTTCAAATAAGGAGACTTGTTTCTTAGGAAGGTAACCCAGAACACACGAAAAAAGTCTGAAGGGGTACTAGCCCCTAACTGGGAAGGCCCCTACCTGATTAAAGCAATGCTCTGAAGTGGTGCCTACAAGCTGGAAAACATGGAGGGATATCCGGTAGATCACACATGGAATGCTGATCACCTCAGGAAGTTCTACCCTTAGAAATTCAATTTATATCGGCTGGAATACATACCCCGATTTTATATTGTTCTATTTGAGAAATTCAATAAAGTCAGTTATCTCTCCTACATGATTCTCCAATGTTCACTCTGCGATCTCCCCTACATAATTCTTCTATAACTTATCATACTGCCTTAGTCGGGGTATACCCTACTCCGAGAAGCCTGGTGCTAAAGTGGCCAAAGTTGCCTACTAGGCTTGATCATTTTCACCATTACTGAATCGCCTCGAGACCAGGAAATAGCCTTATGACGCTCCTACTGCCTTGGTCGGGGTATACCCTCCTCCAAGAAGATTCTGGATTATCAAACTAAGAACCCGGACTCGTGGCCTTAGTTGCTTGCTGTATCCTCAAGAACAGGAAATAGCCTTAGGGCGCTTCTGCTGCCTTGGTCGGGGTATACCCTCCTCCAAGAAGGATCTGATACAGCAAACTAAGGATCCGGACTCGTGGTCTTAGTTGCCCGCCGCATCCTCAAGACCAGGAAATAGCCTTACGGCACTCCTGCTGCCTTGGCCGGGGTATACGCTCCGCTAGAAAGCCTGGTGCTAAAGTGGCCTAAGTTGCCTACTATGACAGACCATCAGAAGGATCGGGATACCTCATCGGGGTATCCGGTGAGTTACTTCTCCATCTCTCCAAGAAGACATGACCTTAGGGCGCTTCAGCTACCTTGGTCGAGGTATACCCACCTCTGAGAAGCTTGATGCTAAAGCAATCTAAACTGCATATTGGGACAAAATATCATAAGAAACAAGATACCTTACCCAGGTACCCGATGTCTTGCATTTTCAAAGAACACTTATAGCTAAAGCAGGCTTAATTATCAATCGGGGAATCCAGAACCTCAAACTGCCACATGCTCCTTAAAAGTCGATTAAAGAAAGGGACGTGCTCACTTGTTAAATCCCGCTGATATTTATAATGATAAGATACGAGATTGTTATATGGCTATCAAGCATCTCAATCAAGGAACAGGTTTCCAAATTTAGTTTCATTCGTTCACAAGTGTACAAGTTGCAAGATTTCCCATAAGTCAAGATTTTTTCTAACTTAATTTACTTCCAAATCAGAAGAGCAAGCAAGATACTAGCTAGGTCAACAAAGGAAGCATGTTCATTGAATTGGCGGGGTGTCTAACTCCCCTTTTTTGGCTACAAAAGAAAGAAACAAAAAAAGGGAAAAGAGAATACATGAATGTTAAGTCAAGTGTTCTCTTCCTCCTCCAGTGTTGCTTCTTGACTGGCTGCTTCTGCCCTTGTCACATCAGTTGTAGTACCAGTCTGGGCATCCTTAACTGCTGGAACCTTGGATCCAGCTGGAGCATCTTCCTCTTCCTCAGCTGCCATACCATCCTAGGTTGCCTCAACTTCTGAAACCCCGGTTCCAGCTGGATCATTCTCTTCCTCCTCCACTAGAATAACCTCTGAAAAAGGCACGGGGTCCTGTGTCTGTTTTTCTTGAGTAGTATGAGGGTCAATTTGAGCCCCAGTAGGAAGGTTAGACCTCTGATCTAGATGTGCATCATCTTGTGAAAGGTCCTCCTGAGCCTGATCCTCGCCTGCAAGTTGAGCAACCTTCACCATAATTTTTTCTCGATCCCAGTTCAAGGCCTCTTAAAGATCGAATGGAGGAGGCAGAGTTGTGGCCACCTCGTTGCAAGCCATGAAGTACCCATCCTCAAAGGAAGGACCCTTCTGGGCCTCCAAGTTCTGCACCGTCTCCCTTAAAAGACGGTTCTCATCTTCCAATGGCGTATTCTCCCTTTTCAAGCATTCCCTCTCCTCACGCCGACGTAGTGACCGGACTATCTTAGTGTGTAGGCAGCGTAGATAGAGTTGGGCCTCCACCATAGTAGCATGCCTACCCTCTTCAGATGTTGCACCAGCCTGGACCAAAAGGGCCACACTCTGCTAGGCTTAAGCCAGCTCCTACTGGGTATCCGTCAACCTGGCCTGAAGCTCTATCTAGGCTTCCTTCAGAGTTAACATATGTTTCTCCATGGCTAAGGCAAATTTAAAACCCTGGAAGAAGATGAAAAGTCAGCATCTGTAGAAAAGAAAGAGGAACAGCAAGAGGAAGGATAGAAAGCTACCTCAGCCAAGACAGAAGCCCCCTTGGCCGAGTAGACCCGGTTGTAACCTTGGTAGTGTTGAATGGAGAAAGAGGAGGAGAAGGAACAAGGGAAATAGAAGAAGGCAAAGCTAAACCCCCTATCCCAGAGGAGATAGGAGAACCAGTCATCAGTGGGGTAGCTGGGACTGCTAAGAGGAAGAGAATATAGCAAGAAAAAAGAGAGTAGGAGATGCGTATAAATAAACAAAGAGGACAGATGAAGTTTAAATACCTAAAAGCGTGAAGGAGATCTTCAAGTACCTCTCCAGTCAGGCTCCTTCAAAGAGGTCCAAAGTAGGATATTGCATTTTCGTGTACCTCCTCTTCATAATCCTTCCTAGGATATCCCGGGATTCTTGTGAGAGTACCCCCTTTGCCCATTTGTATTTAGCTGTGAATTGGGTTGGGACGGGGTACTTAAATCCTCCAATGTAGGCCGTATTCCCCCATTCTCCTTCAACGACGAGCCACTCTTCTTTCCAGGGTACAGCATATTTCACATTCGCACCAGGAACGACGAACTTCATTTCATTGGAAACCATCAAATAGAACTGACCTTGAGGTACTAAGTTCACTATCTGGAATAAATAGTGAAGCTCGCCGAAGCCTGGTTCCCTATTTATGTTGTCTTTCTCACATTGCTCCCTCCAGAATGCCAAGAAGCCCGTCAAATGCTTTAAGAAGCCCGGCGAGATCTGGAGGGGTGCTAATTCTAGAGAGACCAAAGCCCGACGTAGAGTAGGATGAAGGGGGAGCTGGACTCCACATTCAAAAGCCGTTTTGTGGATGAGGAGGACATCTCACGACGGGGTATAGACGTCATACCCCCAATGAGGAAGGGAGAGACTGATGTCATCCAGGATCCGATATTCCTTCTGTAGCTTAGCTAGGCTTTCCATAGTGCACATCGAATCAGGAATGATTCTATCATCGTGGAAAGATGCGAAGGATCCGGTTTGGACCCCGGCTAGGGTAACTTCAAGCTCATCACTCCTCATATTGCCACTGACATCTGCAACACCCTCATCATCAGCAATCTGGACCGGGTCCTTAGGTCTGTTATTAAAACCCAACCCAATTCGAGGATTTCTAGTAGAACGACGGTGCTGGGTCCGCGAGGTATCACTAGCCTCATCGCCAACATCTCGACCCCGTTTCTTCCCTCTCGACGACAGGGAATCTTCTTCCAAGTCGGCCTTTTCCATGTTAAATAAGGCATCAAGACTATCAGAGGGGGTGGGAGAAGCTGGAGTGGGGTGTAAGGAGGCGGGGTCAGTGAGGGTATGTTGAGGGTCTGTTCTTAAGTAGCAGCAGGAAGTTTTGAAGGAGATGTCATTGAAGAAGGAAGAAAAAAGCTTGAAAGATCGCTGGTAAGAAGAGGAGAGAAAGGAAAGGCTAGGGCTCTTTTTTGTACTTTTGAATTTTGAAAGTGATGAAGAAATAAACCAAGAATTCTGGTTTATTTAAAGATAGAGACAAGCAGTTACACACAAGAAAACTGGAACTAATGAGAAGTATATGACCGACATCGTGCTTGGAAGATGTGCCAGTGGCGGTTTCGCATTAATCGTGCTAAAACGGTTCATTTTTGAAATCCGTAAGCCAATCACCGTCTGACAGGTGGCTAATACAATGATTATCAGCGTATCTAGGGGGATTTCCTTCCCAGCAGTAGTACCTAACCAGACAGTAAATAGGCAGACGAATGAGGTAGAAAATCTTTCAAGAAAAAGTGGAATCGTAACTCCAACCCCGACAAGACATCGGTGTTCAAGTCAGGGGGGACTTCTGTTAACCGCCAAAATTGGTGAAGGACTAAAGAAGAATTTTCCACCCAAATACGAGGAAGAGACACATGTCAAGAAACCATCTAGCTACTCCTAGAAAGAAGAATGCTAGATCAAATCTGGATATCTACCTCCTCCCTCAGATTAAGCCAGCAAGACCAGTAATCCCGATAACCCCTAAATACCCCGACGCGGAATTCTACTCAAAATCCTACCACGGAGCCTAGTGGGGTATCTCGCTACTATATCAAACAGATATCCTGCTACTATAACAACCGGATACCCCGCTTCTACATTAGTAGGGTACCCAGCTGCCTCATCAGACAGGCATCTAGATTCTACATCCAGCCAGTTACCCTGCTGCAAGAACAGCTGATATCAGGATACCCCGTCGAACAAGCACCTAACAAGGAAAACATGAAACTAGCAAGAGGTGGGGTACACGAGAACCCAAATACCTCCTAGGATCCCCTCGCCAGATAACCATAAGAAACACTCACAGAATTACAAACCCATATGTCTAGACAGACAAGTCCTGAAGCTCCAAAGCAAGGAGGTTGAAACACTGTCGTTCAAATCCCGATAAAAAGGTAGACTCCTTCTCGCCACTTAAGAATTCCATTCAAATACGCCACTATATTCACTAGAAAGAGGATGGAAAATTCGCCTCCTAAAAACCCTACACTCACGTTCAGTTCTATTTATCGACAGACACGAATACGCCATCTCCATCGCCTATTAAAACCCAGAATATCGTCATATATCATCATAGTTCCAAGTTTATTGATTGTACACATATTCTCATTAATAAAATCGTGCCTATTAGTCTTTTCTTGTGTAATCTTTTGTTTGTTTTGATAGGAGCCTTGTTGGTATCGAACTACGTGGTACCCCTCCGATCAAGATCTATCTCGATCTTGATCCTTAAAGTTGTTATTTAGAAATTCACCCCAATGATGATTTTCCAGTAACAACATCCTACCTACAGTCTCAACACATGTGGTAGCTGAGTTGTCATTTGATTAGTGGATACACATTAATTGTTGTGTAGATACATGGGTAAGTGAGATAAATTACAATTAATGTACATTCACTCATCAAGTGACACATCAACTACCACATGTGTTGGGATGAAAATTGTGGGATTATAGGTGGGATATTTAGCATTGCTCATAAATAAAATATAAAATTAGGATAACTTTAATTTTTTTATATGATAATTTAATTAATATATATATGTATTTATTTAAGTATGTAATGGTTTGGGTTGGGTTATGCTGATTGATAAAACACAACTCACAAACCAACCCAAACCAATAGGGTTAATAAAAAATAACACAATCGATTTTTTTTCTTCACTTAAATTGGTTTGGTTTGGTTTTTATAGGTTGGTCGGTTTGACGGTTTGGGTGCCCACCCCTAATTAGACGAGAATCAAAGCTGTTAACCACCAAAATTGGCAAAGGACCAAAGAATAATTTTCCACCCAGATATAGGGAAGAAACACATGCCGAGATACCATCTAGGTACTCCTAGAAAGAAGAATACTGAATCAAATCTGGATACCTACCTCCTCCCTCGGAGTAACACCAATAAAACCCAACAATCCCGATAACCCTAAAAATGTTCCAACGCCGAGTTCTACTAGGAATCCTATCACGGAGCTCAATGGGGTACCCCGCTATAGCATCAGACAGGTATCCCATTACTAGATCAACAGTATACCCCGCTATTAATTCAGTAGGGTACCCCGCTGCCGCATCAGACAGACATCTAGATTCTATATCCAGCTAAGTACCCCGTTTCTACATCCAACTGGGTACCCCGCTGCAACAGATATCAGGATACCCCGCCGACCAAGCACTTAACCAAGAAAGCATCAAACTAGAAAGAGGCAAGGTACACGAGAACCCAGATGAACCCAAATACCTCCAGGGATCCTCTCACCAATTAACCATAAGAAACATTAACAGAATCCAAAACACGTATGTCCAGACAGACAAGTCTTGAAACTCCAAAGCTAGGGGGATGAAACGCAGTCGTTCATCTCCTGATAAAAAGGTAGACTTCTTCCCGCCACTTAAGAATTCCATTCGAATAAGGAGTGCATTTGTATTAGAATCCTCTCCAAAAGGAATCGCTTGATTCAGATAATTAAAGCTCCTACGAGGTTGTCTCCTAAAAGGAAAGAAAGTCCTATGATCGCCAAACCCTAGACCGAAATTATAGAAGTGCATGGCAAGTAACGGGACCTATATATATGACACTATATTCACCAGAACGGGGATCGAAAATTCACCTCCCCAAACCCTACACTCGCATTTTTTGTTCTACTTATCAACAGGCACGAGCACGCCATCTCCATCACCTAACAGAAACATTGAATACCGCCACATAATACCATAGCCTTAATTTCATCAGTTGTATACATGTTTTTATCAATAAAATCGTACCTGTTAATCTTTTCGTGTATAAGTTTTTAGTTTGGTTTGACAGAAATCTTGTTGGTATCAAACTACGTGATACCCCTCCGACCGGGATCTATCTCGATCTTGGTCCTTAAAGTTGTTATTTGGAGATTCACCCCAGTGATAATTTTCCATTAACAAAAGCCATAGTAATCTGAATATTCTAACATAGCTGATGTAATGTATTGCTTGGTGGTGGATTAGAGGGAAGGCAACATGAAGCATAAAGCATATGGAAGTCTAGGATTAAATGATATTTTCAACTATGGATAATTTCTAAAAAGTCCCTCAAGTATGCACAATTGCTCAGACCTAGGATTATGAGAAATTGTCAAAAGCCTTTGAAGATTATTAATTTAGCACAACAATCTTAGAAATATTCCTAACAGCCCCTCCAAGTGTCTAAAATCACCAAGAGGATCTTGGTCGTGAAGTCCCGCATGGAACCCGTCAACCGTGAGGTGGTCGTTCATATAGGAGGATCAACAGCCGAAAAGTCGTCTGGTAACGACAGTGAGGCTCCACGTGTTGTCATACAGCGACGATGATAAGGGTCAGTGGCAATTTGTCTTTAAGAGTAGTTCTACGACGATGGAAGCAGGTCTAGAGGTCAAAAATGTTGACCAGCTGATTCTAGTTCGATGTTGGTCACATGCGGTGGCCAGATATGGCACGACAACACATAGAAACTGCATGGGATTTCTGATTTTGAATTGTCTTGGATGCAATGGCCATATTTGGTGGTTAGAGTTGTGAAAATGATATGTCTA
Source organism: Acer negundo (assembly GCA_035582765.1). Taxonomy (NCBI): domain Eukaryota; kingdom Viridiplantae; phylum Streptophyta; class Magnoliopsida; order Sapindales; family Sapindaceae; genus Acer; species Acer negundo. Next base: position 18,734,882 of record CM069241.1, on the reverse strand, counting down.
TATGGAGAGAGATTTGGCTCTAATACCAAAATGATGTAAGACTTCAGAAGAAATAGGGAGACTGGGTCCAGAATTAGAGTAACTAGAGATAATTAAGGTTTAGAAATAGAGAATGAACAGAAGAGGAGAAACTAAGAAGAAACATAAGATTGGAAAACACTAATCATTCAAATCATTTATCAAGTTTGATTACGAAAGGCTCTGTTTATGGCTAACAATATGGACAGGATAAACACCCAACTCTTGATAAAAATAAAACAAACATAAACTAATCTATCAAAGGAGATAATTATTCTCAAGATCAATACAATATAATAACTACTAATATCTAAATAAAACATCTAGAAAATTCCCCATCGTTACCATTAAGAGAAAAAGAAGATTAAAAGACTGCAAAGTGAACAGTTCGAAAACCACTTGAGATAGAAAAAAGAAATCCCTAACGGTGTTCATGAAATTTTGAAATCACAGTATTTATTATTTTTCATATATATAAATAAAATCTTCTATCCAAAGTGCGTCAACTGTAGTACAGAACTGAAGTTAGTAAGGAAACACAAAAATTAAAAAGTTAATGCACATTATTCCACCATTTTCCATCTCTATATAGCAATTTGAAACTCAAAAGAAGAGAACAAAAAAAGAAAAAAAACACTATTACATTAGTCATTTGGATATGATAAGCAAGTCATAAAACTTACTCGAGCAATCTCTCTGAACTGGCACCGCCCACTCAAGCCGGTCTGTTGCTGGGGATCCTAGTTCTAGTTCCTTAAAATAAACTAAGGGTTTAAGAAAAAAATCTACCCTCTATCATGCCCATTTCAGTAAGGGGGTCTCTCACCTTCAACAACAGTTCTCGGGATGTCCTTTCAGATGGGTTCTGGCAGTTGCTGCTGCTGAACTTTCCTTGGATTATGTTTGAAGGTTTTAAGGTGAACTAAACATTTCTATCAGTTTCTTCACGTCCAAAGACTCAGGGTTTTGGGACACGACAGTGGCAGCCACAGCCAGTGCAACGGAGACAAAAAATAAGCCTTTCAAGCATCCATGGCTCCGTGACAATCGTCCCAAGACCACCTTGCAAGACTTGTCTGCGTCCTTCAATAATGCAGAGCGAGCAGCGTTCTGTGTCTGCACCAATTCATTCTCATTCTATATGAAGACCAAGATGGAAAAAGTTAGCGACAAAGTATTTACTTCACTTAGGCATGATCGGCCTAATCAGCAGTTCATGTGGAATGTCAAATTCAGATTAAATACACTATGATAAAAGATTATAGTTGCTAAAGTTTCAACTGTTCACAACGAATTTCAAATAATCAAAGAATTATTGGAATGAGAAAAAAAAAATAGCGGTGCATGTTTTGCGGAAAACATAAATAGGTAATGTTGAATCAATAATAAACCAAGTTTAAGGCAGTTAATGATAAGATTGTATCAATCAATTCAGACAATAAAAAAGAACTCTTTTTTTTTTTTCACAAGTCTTGACGTCTTTAAATTAAAATTTCTAGTCTTATATGTTTGAAACATAATACCTTTTGCCTGAAACTCTTTAAAGTTTCTCTCAAAGCATCACACATTGGATGTTTATCAGAATATTCCTTCCATTCCTCAGACAACTTTCTTAGAACAACAACACTTGCTTCAAGATTGTCCAGATAGAGGATGTCCTGTTACAATTTCCAAATACTTTTAGAAGCAAACAACAAAAAATTGACGATGCAAGAAAGGAAGATGATGCCCCAAATGAAAAATGATTATGCAATTATCAAAAAATGCTTACCCATTGCTTGTAACATTCAAGATTTTGATTCAAACACCAAATAAAAATGTCACTTGCTTCACTTGATAGGTCAGGAACACCTGCAAAAGGCATGACACGCCAACTTAGGTTAAAAAAACGGTGGAACAAATATGTTTATACTTTCAAGCAACTGGGGGCAGGGTAGCCTGCCACTCAAAAGCAGTCTATTTGAGTTCTTATTAGTTATTACCCTCCCCGGCTGCTTTGACTGCTAAGTTCAACATTTGCTGTGCAACTTGTTTCATTGCTTTGCTTCCGGGGGAACCAGCGAGAGAAACCTCCTTTAATGTTGGATATACAGCTTCAAACCTCTCTGTTGCCTAAACAAAACATACATTATGAATGCATCAAAACCTTCAAATTCCTGTACATGTTGAATTCCATCTACTACGAAATACTCCAAAATTGAAAACCAACCTTAACTCGAACAGATGGCGCGGGATAGGTGACTCTTATCAAAAGCTCAAGAGCTGATGGTGGCACTACGCGTTCCCCTTTTCTAACAGCACCATTTATTAAAATTGTACGTGCTTTTGGTGAGGATAAAATTCTGAAGTCATCCAAGGAAGAAAAAGGTCAGACAGAAGCAGAATATAATTCAGTGATTTGCAATTTGAAATGCCTTAGAACCACACAAACAAACACCAAAAATAAAAAATAAAGTAAATAAAGGTATGAAATATGGATTAAAGAATGAGTTTCAATAGTCTCCAACCTCTCCACCAACTGTAAAATCATGTCTCTGGCTTGTGGATTACAACTTGATTTGCCACTCAGCATCGGCAGGAGAACATGCACCCACATGTGCAACCCCACAGCCAAATCTCCTTGGGAAGCCTAGATGAACAGAAATTCAATTCCTGGTTTAATTCATACTCCAAAAAAAAAAATGACATGAAAATTAACTTATCAAGGTTATCTAAATTCACCTGAGTAATTATCCAGATGGTGACTGGAAGCTTATCTTGTCCTTGATATTTTGGATTTTCCTTCATTATAGGCAATAAACTGATCATGACATCAGGCTTCCGTCGCAGTATCATGGCTAGAATAACAAATATAGCCACCTGGAGTTCCAACATTGTAATAATTATCTACTAATTACTCAACTGACCAACAGATATGTCTCTTTTTATGCAGCTGTGAAAACTGGAATGGCATTTCAATAAAATTTTCTAGTTTTTCAAAGAAATATACATTTGTGGATACTGAATATTGGTAGAATACAAGAAAAGAGGGCAAAATTTTCTAGCTTTTATGTGTAGAGCTTAGAAAATTATTGTCCTATTGACAAAAATCATTAAAAGAGACTGAGGCGCACCATTTATCAAGGGCTTCCATGGACCCTTCCAATAGTTTAAGGTTCCAATTCCGTAAGAGTTTTTTTATTTGAATAGGTTCTGAGTCTCAAGAAAGTGTAGACCAGAAAAAGGCTCATGTTAAGTTCAATTTCTCTCTGAAGGAAGTAAAATACATAGTAGAAGAGGGCAATAGGAAAAAGATGACAAATGTGCTGCTCAGTCCACGACATTGTGTAATGAGAATGGAGGCTTAAATTCTAACACACCAATTCACATGCAAGGTTGGATTTAATAAAGGCTTGTCATGTAAATTCAAGCACATGCACTTTTTGCAGTACTTTATAATTTGAATTTATCTTTTAGTCAAATATGTTCTATAACCATGAAGAAAACCATTAATAACAACTAATGGATCAACTAGAGAAAAGCACACTTATGTTTAGTACCGACAATATCCCAGAATTTATTGCAATAAGGTTTGGCATATTACAATTAAACACCTTAAACCAAAAAAAAAAAAAAAAAAAAAAAAAAAAACTTAACGGAACAAAAAATGAAAATCAGACAATTTTATAAATATTCATATAATTTATGGCCTTCCATGGACTATCCTATCATTTTAATTATGAATTCTTCCAAATCAATGATTGCATATATAGTCTAATCAGAGATAAAATCAATAGTCATCACACCGTCCTGCCAACAGTATGATGAACTACTGTAAGTCAAGCTGACTAATAATCAAAGTTAAAACAAAAGCCTTCAAAAGAAGGAAGTGGTTTGTTAACTAGTCTCCTACAATGTTAAGAAGTCTAAATACTGAAACCTGATACAGAAAATAAGCTTTACAATTTCGGTCTTAAATGCAACTAGCACATCATCAAACCTGATACAGATTATAGACTTTACATTTTTGGCCTTTGTTTTGTTAAATGCAACTAACAAACACATCATCGATGAAGTAAAGGAACATTAGGTACACATACAGGAAAAAAAAAAACAGAGACAAAAGACAAAATCAGAGCAATCAAAGTTACCAGAGACTTTGACGGTGCTAGCTGAATAGCCTTTTTAGAACCCTTGACAGCTCCTTGATGACTTGTGAGTTCAGTGAAAATGCTCTCCAATGACCACAACACAAAGGACCCAAGTGCATCAAACGATCTCTGGCCGAGCCAGTCAACTGATGTCTTATAAACATCTTCCGAGATGTGTGAAATTGGGATCTGCTCAGGAGCAACATTAATAAGAACACATTTTCTAGATATTATAAATCTACAAAATCAGGCAACAAATAATACAGTAAACTTATGGTGAAAAAAACAAGTCAAAAGGATCATCATTCATCAATTAACATATAGCTCTATATGCATGCAAAAAATATGACATATTCGGATTTAAATTTTCGACATAAATCATTCACATTTTATACTCACATCAACCATCTTGGAGACAGAGGACTCCCTGAATGTCTTCAACCAAGGGAATTGAGCGGAACTAACGCCAGAAAATGCGCGACCGAAGTAATCAGCGAATCGCATCAATTGTATGTCCTGCTGTTTCTCATATGAAGTCTATCAAACAACAAAAATCACATTATTACCGAGCCATGCAAAGAACATATAAATTCACAGAATTTAAAATTTTAATATTAAAAAAATGAAAATGTCACTCACAGTAATATCAACAAGAAAAGCACCGAGATCACCGGCGTCGATTTTCGTCGCCGCCTCCGCCACCGTGACCTTCGGCTTCTTCAGCTTCTTCTGTTTTACTTTCTTGACCTCCGTATCGGCGGCAACGGGAGCTTCCGCATCACTATCGTCATCCTCAACTGAATGCCTCTTCGATCCGTCGAAACCGCCCGCGGCGGCGGAGGCGCTAGCTATCTGAGCCTCTAAAATCCGGCGGCGCCGATCCTCGGAATGCTGCTCGATCGACCGGAACACATCGCCAGCAGTGGAACCGCGGTTGGGGCTGCGATCGGCGATCGAATTCTCTTGCTGCGACGGTTTCGAGGATTTTTTCCGGTACGACACCGTTTTCCAGGTGTCGTCGATCCGGTTGGCGGCGGGGTTGCTTTGGAGCTCATCTTCTCTGAGAATTTGCTCGATGATAGCGGAATTTTCGTCCATTTTCTGCAAAAACTACTACAGTTGCAAGACGACGACGGTTTTGTACCTAACTCTCTCTCTCTCTCTCTCTCTCTTCGAAACGATAGTTTCTCTTCTTCTATCTCAAAAGAGACTGTTAACGTCGACGAGAGAGATCACGGAGAGTAATATTATATGGAAGAGAGTGAGAAGCGGGTTGGGTTTCTGAAGGAGACGACAGTGAAAAGGAACTATGTGTAAAAGGACACGTGGATTTTTGTATTTGATGAAATTCAGTTTTTTACCTTATTTTATTGGATGAATTACGGAAATGCCATTGTGTCTTAGTTAGAAGATTTTTTGTTTGCCGTATTTGACTCTCTTTTACTTTACTTTTATTTTCCAAAAAATATATATATATATATATATATTTATAGTTTTCTACTGTGAGTCTTGATATAAAATATATGAGGATGAATAATGTGGATCATAGATCATGAAAAAGTTTTGACAATTATATACACTTTGAGTCAAAGTATGTAAAATCTAATAATCTACATTCTTTATCAATATATCAGGACAAACTGCCAATAGAAAAATTCTATGAAGGGTTCAAAGTTCGAATTAGGAGTTCGTTCTATGTTATTATTGTTATTATTATTATTTTTAAATCCCATTTGATTTATTTTAACATAAAGAATTTTTAAGTAATAGTATTATCACATAGTATTTTTAATAATAATGCCATGTAAGCTTAAATTTATAAAATAGTTCAATTGCTTCAAAGGAATTTTTTATTAATAATAATAATAAAAAAAATAACAATGAAATATCGGATGCATGCTCAAATAGAAAAACAAAACTGATATTGAAAAATCTCAAAATTTACCAAAAAAATTAAAAACAAATAAAATAATACAATTTTGAGTTACCGACAAATTATATAATAAATTTCAAAAAAATTAAGGCAAATTCTATAATAACTTTCTTAAATGAATTCAACGAGATAAACCGTATCGAAACGAAATCCAATAAGATTTGAAATTACTAACTATGTGTGTCACCTTTCACTCTTACGGTCTTACGGTCTTACTATATTATCTTTCAACACTAATAATAATAATGAATTTCAAAAAAATAAAAATAAATAAGGCATCCTCCATCAAAGGCTGAGGAGTGGTGGAGTTGTTATCTTCTACTATATATTACACAGAAATACTATTTACCTTTCTCATCCATTATTTGACACGTATACACTTTTTTTTTTAATAAAAAGCTCTTATTCATTTAATAAAAAGCTCACACTTTTTATTGTAAAACTTGTTTACGTCTTTACTCTTTATTAATGAAATGATAGAAACAACCATCAGAGGTAAAAACATAAATAAACTTTGTAGCAAAAAGTGAGAGCTTTTTATTAAATTAAAAAGTGTATATGTGTCAAGTAATGGGTGTGAAAGACAAATGAGAAAGATAGATAGCATTCTACTATATTATATATGAGTATTGTTGGACTTTTAAAATATATATATATATAAAAAAAATTATAAGACTTTCTAAATGATGGGCATGTGAGTTGTCAACATCACAAGTCTCACCACATAAACCAATGATTTATAAGATAATGATAGCTCACATGCTACATCATTTATGAAACTTTTTGAGAAAAAAAAGTTGGAAAACCTAATAATACTCATTATTTATGCTTTATTTCTTGATAAACGGTTCTAGATGAAAGCAATTGATTTAATATGTAATTGATAAATTAGAGGAGCTTAGAGCATCTCCAATATAAGTGTGATTTGTGAAAAAAAAAAAAAATGATACGTAGGATAAATAGACGTTATATTAATAATTGTGTATCTAATGCAACTGTGCATATTCAACCTCAAACTGACATAGCGAAAAAAGAAAAAAAAAATTAGACATTATCAACATAACCGTCCACTTTCAAACGGCATATTACACAACTATTTTTTTGGTTGACTCAACAAACATTTAAAACTGACATTAATTTTTCATATATTTTTGGTAAGGAAATAAAATAAAAAATAAAATAGGAAAAAAAGATAGACACGTCATTAAAAAAATTGTGTTTTAGAAGGAAGCATTAGAGACCAAATTTTGAGTTGATTGTCTATCAAATCTATTTTTGTGTCACATAGGAAACAAGCCTCTTAACATTGTTGTCATGTCAATAATTATTGGTATACAAGCCACTTTTGAATTGGAGATGCTCTTAGAGAAATCCGTTTCGTTGCCATCTCTATTTATTATAACTAAAACTGTATTTTAATTATATATAATAGAAAATTAGAAGTGAATAAAGATAATTTTTCTATTTGTTTTTTTTTTATTCCTTCCTTTTTTTTTTTTTTTTGATAAGTCAATATATTAATAAAGAATGAGCTCATAAAATGGTTACTTTTAAATATAATTGTTTGGTTTAATTTTACTCGATTTGACACGTCATCATAATATCTAAGATTCGAGAACCAAGTATCCATGACATCAGACCACGTTAGCTCAATGGGCCACGCGTAGCAATACGAGATAGGGAACAGAGAACGGGTTGCCTACTAAAGGTAGTTGCTTGTCGGAGAATTATCAAACATGCGAGTTGACTCAAACTCGCCACAAAGAAATCATGAGGCATCATTAATGACGTAGGATCTCAGCATATTCTCCACAAAACTCGACCTCATACAAGGCAAGGCAATCAACTACAGCCCAACAGTAGACAAATCTAGTAATAAATACAAAGATTCGAAAAAAAATACTCTTATAAGGAATGAAGATCATGGCGCCATAAATGTGTGAAGACTCGATTCATCAAGAATCTCGCTAAGATACGATCCTCTTGGAATCTCACCCGATAATATTTCTTGCTTGCACAGCAAAGGCTAGGGCAACACCCTAACCCCTATATAAGCACATGTATCAAGCATAGATAGGGCGAAAGAATAATCTACATATAAACAATTCATCACTTGTAACTGTACCTATCTTTTATATAGTGAATGGTCTTTTATCCGTCATTATAACGACCATGGTTTTTCTTTGTATTAAGGGTTTTTCACATAAAAACATTGGTGTCTTTATTATTTCTGCACCCACCTTTTTTGTTTGTCATTTGTTCATCAATTCAAACACATATCGGTGATGCGACCTGATCACACTTCATAAGTCATATCAAGTGCCGATCTGCATACATATCACTGTGACTAGATTACTCATAAATCAATATCAACAATAATAAACAAATTTTTTTTGTTTAGTTTAATCCAAAAAATAACAATTTTATTTGTGATAACAGTTCGAGTCCACGAACTTAGAGGTCAAAACCATAATGATACGTTTTGTTTTTCTTGTCCATGAGCTTTGAATATAATATCAACTTGTTTCATTTTTTAAAATAAAATTATTGAAAAAAAAGTAATTTGACATTACGTTAATACTCTCGTTACTATTAATTGTTATGTATTTTTATGATACAAACAACTAAATAAAAATAAAAGTCAGTGATTTCTAGAACTACTGATTTGGTAAGGCGGTCCCTAAATTGCCATTAAATTTTCAAAATAGCTCAAATTATCCATTTCATAGAAAGAAAATATCAATTATTGCCACTTTACCCATTAATTATTTGAAGTTCATTTGCTTATCTCATAACATGTTAGAATAGAGATCAAAACAGTAAAACAAGAAGGGCATTATTGTAAAATCATCAAGTCACCATCTTAGAGCACAATTCGATAAGGATGTTCAACTTTTTTTAATTTTTCTTTTCTGTTAAAGACTTCTATTAACGTAGGGAAGCTCTACAACAACGAAGGATTATTTTGATCGGAATAGGAGAAAGACGATTGCAAGATATGGATTACAAGGTACTGCTTTTAACGAAGTTTATTTGATTATAAAATTCTTATAATCAAATTATTACTTTATATATATATAATTAAATAATAAATCAATCAGGAAATAAGTTTGATGTCACCCTAAATTAATCAGGAAATTAATAAGGAAATAATAATAAGTTTGATGTCACCCATAAACAAAAAATATTGCCTATAAAAATAATAAATTAATCAGATCATTACTTTTTATTTATAATTAAATAATCAAAATATATAAAATATTGCTTATAAAATTTTTTATAGGTGTCATGTCGCAGATAAAAGTAGCTTTCTGTTAAATTTTGACAGAATGATTGTCAATGAACAACGTTTTATCAAAATGATGATTTTGGAACAACTTAAATTGTGAATAGCCTTTTTGAGACTTCACCTACCAATTAATGGTGCCTAGTGCTATTTTCTCTACAAATAATTTAACAAAATCTTAAACTATTTTACCGTAAATATTGATCAAACTTTATTCATAATTAAAATATGATTAATAATGATATGGAAATGATTTTAATCTTTACAAATAAAATAAAATAAATAAAATGAAGGTTACAACAAACAGCAATTTTTACAAACATTATGGACATTTGAATTAAATGGTAATTTCTTTTAAACATAATTACGACTAGGGAAGAAAATATCGGTATCGAGCTTCTAAATTTATGGATATTTCGGGAATAACATCGATATCAATGGATATTCTATCAAAAAAATAATGTATAGTTGCATTTAAAGTTAGAAATTTATTGTAAAATTTAAGGAAAATCTTAAACAAGCAAATATTCAATGTCCTGTATAATATCGGGCTGATTTTGAAATATCTATAAAAATCTCCCGATATTTCGAAAATATCCCAGTATTCCTAAAATATTGTGAATTTCTCTTCAAAATCCAGGGATATTTTGCAAATAATTAAAAAAAAATTTTTAATTCTAAATGCTTAAATTACTGTTCAAATAATTTAGATTATAACTTATTTTAGAAGAAGTATGTTGTATGTATATATTCGGCTAAAAGACATGTTAGCAAAGGTAGCAGGTAATGCGGAAATATAGTAATTCCACGTCATCACGAGTCAGCGGATCGGTCAACAAATGGTTGGTCAAAGACACGTCATCGGATCAGAATACATAGTGAGTTATTCCGCGATATCAGAGCGTGCTCACCAAGCCAAATCATTTGATTTGGAAAACTTTAATGAGATGAGATTTTATTTGCCAGATATCTTTCAATAGCAAAATCTACTTGGCCCAGTATGAAAAGAAGTGCCTTGTAGAGACCGACCCAAATACGAAGTCTAAGAATCATATTCCAACAAGGAAATATCCTTATTTCCTCTCTAGTATCAGAGAATTCTAATCAGGAAAGAACTCAAAGCTTCCAAAATGATAAACACCAAACGGGAAACGAGTCCTAATCGATCTACTCTACCTGAATCTTAGCAGAATTCTAATTAACGAATCCACCACCTATACGACAAGAACTAGGGCAACCCTAGATCGAACCATATAAATAAAAGCAATGTACTAATTATACGAAGAATAAAAATCATGAGCAATTTATACTTACGAGAGAAGAAAGTGAGTATTGTGTGTGTATTCTCAAAGAATTCATAGTGATATTTCTCTTCCTTCATAGTCACCGTGGTTTTTTCCCTTTCAGGGTTTTCCACGTAAAAATTCGTGTCTTGCGTACATTATTATTATTTTACATTCATAAACATATTATTATTGTTGGACGCGTGACAATCTAGAAATCACCGTCAACAAAGTATTAACAAATTTATAAAAAATTTCAAGAATGTAAATTATTGAAGTAGAATTGGGCAAAGAACCAAATAGTGAACGTGTAAAATATTGTGAAAGTAATCTAAAAAAAAATTATTTGCATGCAATAACAGTTCGCATACTTCTTAAAGGAGCCTTTGGAGGATATTTCGTGCAATAAATTAGAGGAGCCTTTGGAGGGACCGATAACGAAACAGGAAAATATTCAACTTCCTACAGAATATCCCGTCGATTTTGAAATATCTATAAAAATCTTCTAATATTTCCGAAATATTCCGATATTCTTGAAATATTGTAAATTTCTCTTCAAAATCTAGGGATACTTTGAAAATTATTAAAACTTTTTTTTTTAATCCTAAACACTTAAATTATTATTCAAATAATTTAGATTGAAAATTATTTTAGAAGAAGTATTAACAAATTTATAAAAAAAAAAAAAAAAATTCAAGAATGTAATTATTGAAGCAGAATTGGGCAAAGAACCAAAGAGTGAACGTATAAAATATTGTGAAAGCAATCTGAAAAAAAAATTATTTGCATATAATAGCAGTTTGCATATCGTTACAAACAGCATCATCTTCTATGTACGAAAGAAATTAGTCCACTTTGTTTTTAGGGATATTATCATTTTCCTCTTTGAAAAAATTCTTTTAGAACTATTAGGATACGGTTTCAGCATATTGGCCATTAATCCCCCTAATTTGGAAATAATGGACACTGAACCCTTTCTGTGATGATTTCCGTCCAAAAATTGGGTTGACTGTTAAAATTAAGAGGGCAAAATGGTAAATGGCTATAATTAACAAATTAAAAATTAAATAAACAATCTATTAAAAGGAATGTGTGGTCCTAAATCCACCACCATTTAATAATAATAATAATAATAGATATTTACATATCAACAAATAAAATAAAACAAACAGAAAAAAAATAAAATAAAACAAAAGGAAAGAACAATCATCATCATCTTCTCCACCGGACAGCCACCATCTCCAAGACTCCAACACACCCAATAAAAAAGAATTTAAAAACAAAATTAAAATTAAACAAATTCATCATCAGCCCACTAATCTCTTCTCTTCTCTTCTCTTCTCTATCCTCGATCTCTTCTTCTCAAAACAGTAAACGGAGAGTTGCGACGACGAGAAGCGAGAAGCGAATGACGGCAAGACCTAGATCTGTGACTGCGAGAAACCCACGTGAAACCTAGATCTGTGATGGCGAGAAGCGAACGACGGCGGAAAAACCTTCGATCGTACTAGAAGCTGACGGAAGGCTGGACGAGATGACTCGTCGGTCAGGGCTAACAACGTCGGGGACTGAGAACAAGCGAATGATGGCAGCAAGAAGCGAACGACGACGGAAAAACCTTCGACGGGACTAGAAGCTAACGGAAGGCTGGACGAGATGACCCGTCGGTCAAGGCTGACGGCGTCGGGGACTGAGAACAAGCGAGTGATGGCGGCGATTAGTAGTGCGGTGGACGATGGGTGTTGGTCGATGTGTGTGTTTTGATCTAAAGAAATTAATAAATTCAACACATTGTTTTTTTTCTGGTGTGATTTTGTGTTGTTCGATTTGGGTTTTGATTTTGAAGTTGTTCGATTTTGTGGTGGTGGCGGTGGCGGTTTGAAGGTGGTGGCTCAGTTGGATTTTCTTAATGATTCTAGGTGGATTTTTCTTTTTAATTTTACTTTATGATTCTGGGTGGATTTTTCTTTTTAATTTTTACTTTATGTTTTTTTTTTAATATAATTTAATTTGTGATGATGTTGTTCATGATGAATCTGGGTTTGATGTTGCTCATGATGAACTGATTTTACTCATAATAAATTTAAATAAAAAATAAAAAAGAGATATATCTCCACCGTACATCTCAAAGATGGACGGTGGAGATCCAACTTTTTTTTTTTTTTTTTTCAGTTTTTCAAATGAATATTTTGTCTATCATTTAATAGATATAAGGGTAATATGGTCTTTTAACGCATCAGTATGCAATGTTCCGTCCAAAAAGCTAACAGAAGGTGGTCTTTTATTAATATTTCTAATTTAGGGGAGACAGACCAATATATTGAAACCAAACCCTAATATTTCTAAAAGAATTTTTTCAAAGAGGAAAATGATAATTTCCCTTGTTTTAATCTGAAACAAGGGAACCATCTTGTCGATTCTAAACTTAAACAACTTATTTATTATTATTATAATATAAAATTGAAGCTTAGAGATATATCAGCCGAAAAAGATAAAAGATAAAATAAATGAAATTGATTTTATGGATTTATTTTAAGTAGCTCTTGAAGTAGGAGACGATAATGAGAATCCTAAAATGAGTATAATTACTTTTTAAGATTGTCCTAAAATTTACAAAAAAAAATTCTAACTTTAGAACTGCAGATATCCATATTTGTTTTTTAATTTTTGATAGAATATCCTCCGATATCGATATCATTTTCGAAATATCCATAAATTTAGAAACCCGATATCGATACCGATATTTTCTCCTTCATTATAACCAATGTTATTTGTGATAACAGTTCGAGTCCACGAACTTAGAGGTCAAAACCAGGGTGATATGTTTATATTCTCATTACTATTAATTGTTATGTATTTTTAAAATAAAATCATCGAAAAACAAGTAATTTAATATTTATATTCTCATTACTATTAGTTGTTATGTATTTTTATTTGTTATGATATGAGCAACTAAATAAAAATAATTTAATAAAATCTTAAACTATTTTACTGTAAATGTTGATCAAACAAAAATATGATCAATAATGATATATAAATTATTTTAATCATTATTAATAAAATAAAATAAATAAAATTGAAGGTTACAACAATGGTAATTTTTACAAACATTATGCACGTTTAAATAGGTGAAAGTTTTTCCTTACAATTCACAAATTATTTATTCACACTCCAATTTAATTTTTTTATTAATGACAATTTTAACCTAAATTAAAATTATTAAACAAGACAACAAAATTTAAAGAAACTCCAAACTAATTAAATTATTATAAAAAAAATTATCTCTCCTAAATCATTAGATTAAATATTACGTATTAAACTCTTTCTCTTAAATCTGTTGTTACCATATTAAACCTCTCTCCTAATTAATCTCTTTCCATTTTCAAAAAAAAAAAAAAAAAAAAAAAAAAATCATATTTCCACACTTTCTTGATCAATCTCTGATTAATAGTTAAAGAACAAAAAAACTTATGAATATTTTAATTTTTTATTAACAGTAATATATATATATATATATATATATGTGTGTGTGTGTGTATTTATATATGTTAAAATTTTAATTTTTTTAAAAAAAAAAGATATATGAAAGTTTGAATTATTTTAACTAGGCAATCTCATACCTACAAGAGTAACAAAAAACATTTTCATATTTTGATTTATTTTTTTTGTTTTTTGTTTTGTTTTGTTTTTTTTTTTTTTTTTTTGTTTTAATATACACACACATATATATATATATATATATATATATATATATAGTTTCTAAAAATCAAGTTTATTACAGTAGTAAGTTTTTTTTTTTTTTTTTTTTTTCTTAACTGTTAGTTTTATTTGAGAAAGAATATATAGAAAATTAGAGATATGTATTGGAAAAGAGAGAGTTTAATATGGTAATTAAAAATTTAGGAAAAAGTGTTTAATATGTAATAATTAATTTAATGATTTTAGGAGAGATAATTTTGTTTTTTATTAATTTAATTCAATAAAAATAAAAAAGATAATCTTGTAATAAAATGAAGTGTCTTTAGAATTTTTTAAAATTTAAATTTTGAGAAAGAAGTGCTTTTAGAAAAGATGTGTAAAAAGAAAAAATTGGATTGTCAAAAGAAGCTCACTTAAATATTAAACTCTCTCTCCTAAATCTGTTATTAAACATTCTCTCCTAATTACTCTCTCTCCCTCCATTTTTTCCATAATCAATTTATGGTTAATAGTTAAATAAATAAAAAAAAAAACTTATGAATATTTTATATTAAAAAGTCAATTTAAAAAAAATATATATATATATATATATATATATATATGAGAACTTAATTTGTTGAAACTAGATTCCATTAAATTTAGAATTTCTAAGGCTAATAAAAGAATTAAAGTTCTCTAGGCAATTACATACCTACAAAAGCAACAAAAAGTATTTTCATATTTCGATTTTTTTTTTAAAAAAAAGTACTTGTTTTCTGAGTTTTTTTATTTTTATTTTTAAATATATACGTATATACGGTTCCTAAAAATCAAGCTTATTTGTAAGTTTTTTTTTTTTTTTTTTTTCCTTAACTGTTAGTCTTGCTTGAGAAAAAATGGAGATAAAAAATTATAGATATGTATTGGAGAAGAGAAAGTTTAATATGGTAAGTAAAAATTTAGGAGAGATTGTTTAATATTTAATATTTAATCTAATAATTTAAGAAAGATAATTTCTTTTTTTCTTTTAGAATAGGAGTGTCAAAAGATAAAAAATGATAACCTTGGAACAAAAGGAAGTGTATTTAGAATTTTTTTTAAATTTAAATTTTGAGAATGAAGTGTTTTTATAAAAGAAGTGTAAAAAGAAAAAATTGGACTGTCAAAAGAAGCTCTCTAAATATATATAGTAATTTTATTTTTAAACATAGTTACAACAAATAACAAATTTTTTTTTTCAAGCATTGTTCCAACTTTTTTTATTTTTATTAAAATGACATCATTGGTAGGCAAGATTAGATTAGCTCGACGGTATGCCATGAATTTGTGGGTTCGAGTCTCCTCCTCTCCAAAAACCACAAATTATTGTAATATTAAAAAAAAAAAAAAAAAAAAAAAAAAGAAAAAAAGACATCATTGGTAATAAAAGCAAATAAATATAATTGATTTTTTTTTTCAAAGAAGAAAAAAAAAAACTCATAGATAATTATCAATTTACGCCTCATCTTCATTTGTTTAAAATTAGACATGATATAGTTTATAAGTTGACATAAAAGACAAAAAAAATACGAAATAAAATTTAAGGAAATACATACTTTTGTATGATCAAAGTTTTCTTGAAATTTCTTTTCATTACTTTGTTATATGGTAATAGTGTATTTCATGATAAATTTTGATTCTTAAAATAGAATTACAGTTTGATTAGGGATTTATCATACCTTTTTTTTTTTTTTTTTTTAAAAAAAAGAGTTTGATATAATTGAAAATATGATGGATATACATAGTTTATGATTTATTTTTAATTAAAGTAACCTTTCCATATTAATCAATTTGTTTTCAGAATATTTTTTGTAATTAAATTTTTTAATAAAATATGAGTGTAAATAAAGGCACCTCATAGAAATAGTTTATAGTGGCTTGAGTTTGATTCTTATTCAAAGGTTGATAGAAATCAAGTTTTATGATGATGATAATGATGATGATGATTATTATTATTATTTAATTGTTGTAAACTTGTAATTTAAAGGCAACGTGAAGGGTAGAATGGGGATATGAAGATGTAAGATAAGACCGAGGCTTTCTTATCTTAAATATATATATATATATATATATATATTCTGTTTTGTTGTGGGAACGCCTGAATACCTAATCGCCCACAAAAGAAACGTTTTTAGTTTGGCTGATGTGGATGCTCATCACTCCATTTGGCCCCACAACCATTTTATCACAAACAAATCCCAACAGTTCGATCATCTCATCTCATCACATCAATTCAATCAGTAGCCGTTTTTAAAAATTGATCCAACTGTCTCGGGTTGTGCTTTATCCGATCTGATTTTAAACATTAACATTCAAATTTACTAAGCTTATGATTATGGTTGAAATGGAAAAGATCATTCACATCTAAATCCTAATCTTATGGATAAACTAAATCTCAAACCCATGTTAATTGAGGCCACAAAATAATACGAGCAAGTAAAGTAGAGCAGTGCAATTAATTCAATAGACAACACTAAAACCAATTGAATTATGAAAGATAGATTAATTGATTACATCGAGTTATCCAAAATTGATTACATCAATCCCCTAGTTAAAGGTTTAGTTACATGTAAATGGAGAAGATAAAAACATAGAAGAGTTGTAGAGAAAACCTATATTGGTCATGAGAGCTTCTTTGACTGGCAATCTTCTTCTTCTTCTTGCTTCCAAAAATCCTCCAAGGATGGGTGGAATTGAATGAAAGAAAGAATGAATGTTGAATGTGGAAGAATATTGTGTTCTAGGTCTAATCCCTTTGTGTGGCTCTCTTATGAAAATAAGAAAACGAGTTCTTTATATATTTTCCCTCAATTAGGTCTCCACGCTGTCTTGAGAAAACAAGGATTACACACGACCGCTGCTTGTGCCGTTGTGCAGACAACTTGCCTTGGCAGCGGTACTCCAAGCGGTGTGTTTCTAGAATGTGATGTTATGTAGACCGATGTGGGGGTCTTGGCATGGAAGGCGGTATGGACAGCGGTAAATGAGCTATTGGTCCTCTGCTATCGACTGCTTGATAGGTTGCTGGTGGTGCACATGCCTTGGCAGTGGTATTGATCGCGACTAAGGATAGTTTTGCCCTTTTTCTTCATCTTCTGATTTCATTTCTTCCAAATTAAGATCCAACATCACTTTTATGGAATGTGACCTACATAGGCTCAACAAACACATTAAACAACTAAAAGTACTTAACAGACAAGCATATTCCATAGGAAAAATGGCGAAATATAAGTATAGAATTGGATCGATCAGGTACCATTTCAGTAAACCCTCAGGAGACTACACTCCTTCTGCTAAGGACACCTAAAGGTTTAAAAGGCTTGTGGCACGTGCTAAGTGCCATTGTTTCTCTCACAACAGTGGACTATGAAACTAATAATTCATGGTGTGTATAAAACTATCTAGGAGGGGGGTGGGGGTGAATAGATTTTAACCCTTATTACCAAATTTTCGTGTTTAGTCAATTTACGAAAATACCCCAATCTAGTCAATACAATACATAAAGTGAAAATGTGCGGAAATATAAATGACACTTGATTTTTACGTGGAAACCCTAAATGGGGAAAAACCACTGGCTGTTATGTGTGCCACACACGAACCTTAAATCCACTAATTGTGATAACGCTTACAACCTAATCCCGGTTAATAACCCCCTACCACTACCCGTAGGCTTGTAAAAGTTGACCTATTCCAATTGCTTATGTGAACACCTAATCCTAGTAGTCACACAAGATTACTTCTCAATGAAGGGATTAATATCCTAAGTGAGTATGTAAAGATATCCAAATATGAAAATAGAGCTAGGCTGCACTAAATGCTTATCTAGGATTATATGATGACAATAAAATCAATCCTAGATATCAAGATGTTAAATGACATGGCATAAAACTTAACTATGTAGATGATAACCAATCATAGATATAATAGCTATCAAAAACAATCTCAATCATTTTTAATGATATAATTAGCTAGATTTATATCAACATGAAATCCTATCTATCAAAAACAATCTCAATCATACAATGAGATCAATTAACTAGATGGCATATAAGCATGAAAACCTAGCAATCACAATTAACCAAAACAATTAACACATAACCTCATTCTTATAGGTAGAAATTAATCTAAAAGCATACAAGTTATAAATGAGATAAATTGCTAAGTAAGAATACTAATTATGTAAGATAATAGTGAACAACTTACCATACATGTGTGTTGAAGATGACCCATGCATTAGCACATACTAGATGTTCCTAGATGATGCTTAGATAATGATTTATGCATGTGGAAAGAGGTTTAGAGAAATAAAGATGAAATCTTTAAGCTTTTTCTCTCAAGTCTCTCTAAATATCTCTCTAGGGTTCTTAGGATCAGAAGACTAGTTTTCAGAACAAGAGATAAGGACATATTTATAGAGACCAAAAACAGGGCATGTGAAAAGACAAGGGGCCCTTGAAACCACCGTTCGACGGTTTCATTTGGCGGTTAGGCCACCGATTAGAACCGTAGAATACGAACGTCATGCACTAAAAGCCAATCTGCGGTTTCATTCGATGGTCTGACCACCGATCATAACTGTAGAAATCAAAACTTGATCACTGGAAACATTCGGCCATTGATATAAACCGCAGATTTGGAACAGAGGATACATGTTTCAAATGGCGATTTCATTCGACAGTTTGGCCGTCGATCAAACCGCCGTTTCACTACTGTTGGTGAAACCAAAGGAGAAACCAATGGCGTTCTCTGAAGGCGATCCTCGCATTAAACCAAGCACACCATCGTGCATGCGTGGATGTTTCTGAACAATGTTCGCGAAACTGTTAGGATTATGCTCAATAGCAAGAGTGTAATGTTGTAATTAACAATCTTTTTCATATTAATAAAGTGATTTCTGGTTTAACAAATCGTATAGCATTTATAGTTTGTATTATAATTGTCAAAGTAAATAATCATAAGGTCTAAAGACTATGGGAAAAGAAGAATTGTTCGTACATCTGGATATGTATGTGGTAGACACAATTCTTTAGTTAGTCTTGAATATTGTTCACAACTTAAGTTAAAGGTTGGGCACCTTTATCTTGTTAAAGTTGTAGAATTCTTTTGCTAGCATTTGAGTGGGATCAAATGAGATATGATGAGTCTAAAATCATCGGAGTGTCTTCGAGCAAAAGGATCTAGTGCACTGGGTGCATTGAACTGGATCACAATGAAAAGCTTTATCTAGAACCGTCAATAGATAATAGTCTTTTCATTATCAGGACAATCGGAGAGGTCTATCTTAATCCTGAGATAAATGATGGACTTATGGTTGCAAGTGATATCATTTGAGTTATCAATGAGTACGATTATATCGCATAGTCTATCCTCGATAGTTTGGTGATATTCATTTGTTAATCGATAGAGGACTTCATTTATAGATATGGACATCGTGGCTCCATTTAATTAAATGAGAGTATAATATCATCATATGGATGTTTTGAGGTAATTGGATATTAAATCTCAACGTTGAGTTTTCAATAGTGTCTATTGAAAACATGGCTTCTGGACAAGTCAAAATATCCAAGTTCAAAACGTGGTCATATGAGTAAATATGGTAACTTGGAGAGTTATAGGCGGTCTATGAACTCTTGGCGATTACTGATATTAATCACGAGGATACACTATCTCCAATATGATTGTCTAGGGTATGAATGAGGAGCATCTTCCTTTTCTATCTTTATTTAAGAGTTCAGTTTTAGCTCTTTAGTGGAATGAGTTAAAATTAATGGATCGGACCTAAGTGAATCATTTGTTGATTGTGATTAGGTTATGTCTATTGAAGCTTAAATTTAGATGGCCCGCCAAGATCCCCAATCCACACGGACTTGCATGGATCACTTGATATATTCTACCGGACCAATTTAAGGGTCCATCTAGAATTGCATTTAATATATTAAGAATATAATTTGCACATTATTTAAGTAATGGGCTGCTCAATTATATTAATATATTAATGAAAGACATGTGGGCTTGTTTCTTTTAGTAAGAATGGGTCTGGTTCACATGTGGGCTTTTTTATTTAAAGTCCAATGGATTAAATGAAATAGGAAAATAATATTAGGCCCATCTTATATATAAGTGGGGCGGCTAGGTTAAAGTTTTGACCTAAAAATATTATTTTGTTTCATTTGTTTTAATTAAATAAGAATTAATTGATTTATTGATTAATTGTTTAATTAAAGAAACAAATCTTTCCTAAAAGTAAAAGACTTGTTTGATAAGTAAATAAATAAATTAGTATTATTTATTTAATCAAATAAGGAGTCTTTTTTTTTTTAGTCAAATAAAAGAATAAAAATAAAAGAGTTGGATTAGGGTTTGAAGTCTATAAAGTTAAAAAGAATTAGGGTTGAATTTCGTCACCCTATATAAGTGACATGATGAAATTCGGCCAACTCTAATTAGATACTACATAGAATTCGGCAACCCTAAAGGAAAAAGAAGAAAAATTCGGCCAACCTATATATATGTTCTTATAGGGTTCGGCCACATCAATTAATTGGTGCTTGAGTTTTTATTTTCTTTCTTCTTCTTCTTAATTCTAAGAGAGTTTTTATTCTAGAGAGACAAAAAGGAGTGAAAAATTATTCTTTGATAGTATACAATTGCTTAAACATCAATAAGCTTGTGTATACGATATCGATCTAGGTTCACGCGAGTTTCGATCATAAGATTGTGAACTCAAAAGTGACCGGAATAATTTTGACATTCTTTTGATTGTTTTGTGACTAACAAAGAAAAGAAAGTATTTGTTTGGTCCATTCACAGGTTTGCAATTCAAAGGAAAGGGAGACCACGCTCCTAGGTGATCCACGTTCGTGCTCGGATTGAAGGTCTTGCGGATTACCATCGACGTAAGTCAATCGGATCACGCGACAAGAGGTAATTTACTTTTGTTGATATATATGCATGTTTATTGATTAAAAGGGTTTAAGGTTCATAAAGGAAAAATTTTAAAAGTCACTAAATCGTCTTTAGTATCGCTTCCGCTGCGTGTAACACTTTTATTTGTTTATTTTTCCCTACAGAAACAAATTATACTACACTTAAGACTAACATACATGAAGTGCAAGTGTGGGAAGTGAATGTATCCTAATGTCTAACATGTCATGACATTGTCATTGAATAAGATGCACTCAATTCAAACATGCATGAATAGAATTCATGGCTTTACATCATAATGCCTAAACATGTCATGACATTTCAATGAACAAGATGCAATCAAATAAAACATGCATGAAGAGATATTCAAGAATCATGAATGCACACATATAAAAACACACAACATACAAATATTAGAGATATTCATGAGTTGTGAGTATCTGTAACTAGATCTCTTTAAAGCAAGTAAGCATTAGAATATACCTTTGGTGCTTCTTCTGTTGAGGTCTTGAGACAGTCTTGGTTGGGCAAATCACCAATCATCAAAAGCCTAAGCTACCCTTACATCAAGCCCACATGTGGTTTGTTCACGAAATAGGTTTGGAGGATGAGCAAAAGTTAGGTTTGGAGGTTTGGAGGTTTGATCGCATAACAAACGTTCTCATTTTGCGCTCCCTTTTCCTATCTTTTGTGTTCATTTTCGAGCACTTTTGTGCATATAATGTGTGTTTTAGCTATGTGCAGGTAAATATACTACAAAGATGGTGTTTGTATTTAATATGGGCAAAATAGGGCAAATATATAGAGAAGCACTCATGTAGGATTCCCTACGCGGGAATACCATCGCTGGAATGAACCCACTGAATAGGGGAGCATGAAGCCCCAAAGAAGACCAACTAGTTAGAGCCACCCAGTCAGCGGAAAAGTAGCCGTGGACTAGAGAGAATGAAGCCGTGGGAACGTCTATGCTGGAATGATGCAATCAAATAAAACATGCATGAAGAGATATTCAAGAATTATGAATGCACACATATAAAAACACACAACATACAAATATTAGAGATATTCATGAGTTGTGAGTATCTGTAACTAGATCTCTTTAAAGCAAGTAAGCATTAGAATATACCTTTGGTGCTTCTTCTGTTGAGGTCTTGAGACAGTCTTGGTTGGGCAAATCACCAATCATCAAAAGCCTAAGCTACCCTTACATCAAGCCCACATGTGGTTTGTTCACGAAATAGGTTTGGAGGATGAGCAAAAGTTAGGTTTGGAGGTTTGGAGGTTTGATCGCATAACAAACGTTCTCATTTTGCGCTCCCTTTTCCTATCTTTTGTGTTCATTTTCGAGCACTTTTGTGCATATAATGTGTGTTTTAGCTATGTGCAGGTAAATATACTACAAAGATGGTGTTTGTATTTAATATGGGCAAAATAGGGCAAATATATAGAGAAGCACTCATGTAGGATTCCCTACGCGGGAATACCATCGCTGGAATGAACCCACTGAATAGGGGAGCATGAAGCCCCAAAGAAGACCAACTAGTTAGAGCCACCCAGTCAGCGGAAAAGTAGCCGTGGACTAGAGAGAATGAAGCCGTGGGAACGCCTATGCTGGAATATCCACACGGGAAATAAGCCACTGAATTGAAGGAACAAAGCCATGAGGAATTATCAAAGGATCCCCTAACATTAGTCAGCTGGAAAAAACCCACAGCATAAACTCGCCAGGCCCCTATCAGAGTTGAATTTACAATATTTTCATAGGCATTTCAATTATTTCACACCCCATTCGTACCCTAACTTTGCCCAGCCTATATATAAACCATTTTGCCTTCCCTTCTAAGTGTGAACCAAGTTCTCTACAACATTTTAACATATAGTCGGAAACCTTACACCACCGAAGAGAGACAAACGCCTTCAAGCTTCCTTGTGTTCGTTTTCGAGCACTTTTCCTATCATTTGTGTTTGTTTTCGAGCACTTTTATGTATATATTTTGTGTTTTAGCTATGTGCGGGTAAATGTCCCACAAAGAAGGTGTTTGTACCAAATGTGGGCAAAATAGGGCAAATATTTAGAGAAACACTTGCGTATGAATTCTTACGCTATAATACAACTGCGAAACTAAACCCGCAGAACAGGGGAGCACGAAGTTGCGAAGAAGACAAGCTAGTTTAAGCCTTCTAGTCAGCGGGAAAAAACTCGCCGCACAAACTCACTAGGCCCTTGTCAGAGCTGAAATGACGATATTTTTAGGAGAAATCTTCTTTTTGTTCTTGCTTCTAAGAATACTCAAAGGACGAGTGGAATTGAATGAAAGAATGAATGAATGCTAAATGTGGAAGAATATCGTGTTCTAGGTCTAATCCCTTTGTGTGGCTCTACTTTGAAAATAAGAAAACAAGTTCTTTATATATTTTCCCTCAATTAGGTCTCCACGCTATCCCGAGAAAACAAGGATTAAGCATGACCGCTGTCTATGCCGCTGTGCGGACAACTTGCCTTTGCAGTGGTACTCCAAGCAGTGTTTCTCTGGAATGTCTCCTAGGTTCTCGGCATGGAAGGAGGTATGGACCTCGGTAAATGAGCTATTGAACCTTTGTTATTGTCCGCTTGATAGGTCGTTCGTGGTGCACACGCCTCGGCAGCAGTGTTGATCACGACTAAGGATAGTTTTG